>OY747719.1:27091646-27329146 GCA_963556495.2 Valencia hispanica
AATTGCGCATAAAACAAAGAAAAAAGAAACTGAATATACATTATCTTATGTTATATGAAGATATTTCTAGCACTTTATTTCATGTTGTGTAAGGAAAACCAAAAAAACTCACGTAGGGTCAAGTTGGTGTTTGTATAACATAGGGACCTGCATGCACCTTGTGTACTTACTTTTTGTTTTATTTATTTTCATTCAGACTAATTCAGCTTCTAATAATTGTGTTCAAAAATCACAGACAGAAAGTTTAAAACTTTGGTGCTGAGCCCTAAATGCGCTGAAGAGCTCACTGAAACTCAATATGTACGTTTTTCTATATCCCAAAAAAGATCAGTAAAGCCAGTTTATGACTTATAAAATTATCACATAATTATTAACTGATAAGATCTTTGTTTTGTTTTTTTTACTCCCACGAAATCTGACCATACAAGTCTTTATTTGCATTAAGGACTAGAAAAGCCCCCCCCCCCCCCCCCCCCATCAATGAAGAAGACATCGCTATGTCAAAAAAAATAACAAAAAGATTATTTTTCCCATGAAGCCAAATTTGCAGTTTTGTTAGCATGAGTACTAGTTGTGAAATCTCTGTATTCAGGCTGCCCAGGTGTAGTTATAGCCTTACACTGGCAATTTAAAACTACACTTTCTATAACAGGGGCTACAACCTGTGGCTCTGGAGCCTCAAGTGGCCCTTTGGACCTTCCACAGTGGTTCTTAACTTTGGCTAAAAAGGATTTTAAAAAAGCTGTATTTTTAAATAAATGAAAGTTTAAGGCATTTATCTTAACTGAATAATTGCTTTGAATTTCTACAACAGAATGACACAAGTACACAAGTAATATTTTTTGTAGGTTAGAAAGTTGTTTTATCATTATCAACATCCCGTAGCAGAAAATGTATCCACGCTCTTTTTTTTTACGTTTTGGCCTACATTTTTCTTTATTTTAAAAACATAAATAACATGGTGGTTTTTCAAAAATGATAAACTTCCTATTATATATACTTTATCGAATAAGTTGACTTTTTTAGCAAGTCATGCAACATTTGTAGCTTTAAAAGCGTTTTATCTAGATAGAGTTAGGGCAACATGACTCTATAGCAGTGTTTTTTAACCCTGCTCCTCAAGACACAATGCCCTGCATGTTTCAGATGTTTCCCTGCTTCACCACACTTGACTTCAACTGATGGACGATCATCAGGCTTTTGCTAAATTGTAACTGTCTGAAGCAGGCGTGGTAAAGTAGGGAAACATGCATGGCAGTGTGCCTTGAGGACCCGGGTTGGGGAAGCACTGCACTTTAGACTGTAAAGGTTGCAGACTTCTGATCTATAAGGATTTCTAAATAAATGCGTTTTTAGCATTTCAGAGGACAAAACCTTCAGCGTCTAAACAGATATTTCACTCTCAGATCTCTGCAGAGAAACTAAGCAACCAGAAAATTAAGCCCTTAAGGTACAACAACGCAAAGCTGTTTATCACATTTCACAAAAGATTTAAAAAATATAATTCTAATGTTGAATAGACATTTAGAAATATTCTCATTATGCCTAGATTCTACTTTATATGAGTTAAACAAGTTTGCTAGTCTTTTTCTGTTCAACTAGTGTCAGATCAATATTGTATACCCGAGCCTCGTTGAAACTCAGTTTTTATTGGAGGTAGTATTAGGATGAGTTTGAACATTTTATATTGAAAAGAGATAATAGTAAGATTTAGCACACATTTTTAATACCGTATTTATTTTCAATTCTTGGTTTGATAGCATCATTTTTTATTGGTTTAGTTTTATGATTTACTGTGATGAACGGAAATCTTACTCCGAAGGCAAAATCTATTTGATTTTATAGTGTTAGAAACCATTTAAATAATAATTTTCTTAGTCATTGATTTCTTCCATCTTACTATATGATACTCAGTGAATAATTATTTGATTCAGAACTAATACGACACTATAGAGCAATTTAGAAAACAGTTACTACTGGATACATTTTGTTCGATAGAAGCAAACATGAAAATATGTGGCTAAGAGGTGAAGCTTTTTGTCCTACCAGATCGCTCTCTTCTTCCTCCTCCCTCTTGGTTTCTTGGGGCACATCTTCAGGGTTGAAATCCTCCATTTCAACCTAAACATTCAAACAAATCCAAACTTAGCTCAGACAGTCACTGACAAGTCAAAGGTTTCTCTCAGCATAAAACCCCCCCAAAATGTACCTCCTCAATGGCAGCATCCTGAAGCAGGGACCGCACATCCAAGCGCACCATATGACGAGGAGAAGACTCCCAGTGGTTGGACATCTGCATAAAAAATAATCCATTTTTTTTTATAATATCCCTAATTATCCTAAATAATTATCTTTGTATTTGAGATTAAATAGGTAATCATTTAAACCTTTGTTATATCCTTAAGTGTGCGCCCATGGACATTCCTCTTTGCACACGTTTGAGTGTCAGCCGTGATTTCTGCCACATACACCTAGAAATAAGCAGCGCAGTATGATTTTTCTAGAAGGAACCAAACAAAACACTGTTTGTTTTAGAGAATTTACTCAAGGAAACAACTCACCTCAAAGCCTTTAGTTTTGGCTGAGCTCCAGAACTGCTCAAAATGTTTAACTCTGTCATTAATGGTGTCCAAAATAATAAAGGGGAAGAAACCATCATCCAGAGTTTTCTTAAATGTTTTCAGCATACTGCTCCTGTAGGTATCCTCCATCTCAGGTTCATACTCATACTCAAGAACCTGAAAAAACAAACAAACACTTGTTGAGCATCTCATTACTAATTCTAAAATAAAAGAAATTTGATTATATTTATCATAATCTATCAGATTATTGAAGTTTGATTGCCCCCGAAAGCATCAGACCAACCTTAGTTTTGACTCTCTTCCCAGTGTCTGGATCTTTCTCCACTTTCTCCACCTCCGTCATGAAGTAATCATCCAGAACAAGAACTCTTGGAGGTGCGCCGCCACATTCAACTTCCTTGTCCTAAATAAATTTATGAAAAATGTTCTGAAAATCTGTTCTTTCCTCTAAATACTCAAATATTTTTTCTTCATCCCACCTTACAGGTTCATCTCCATTACTAAAAATACTAGAAAGTTATTTTATGTTTATTTAGCAAAAAAGTGACATTTAAATAGTTTGCAAACAAAATGGAACATCTCAAGCATTTATTGCTGTTAATCTTCTTGACTCAGGTTCTCAGAAAACAGGACTAATACATTAAATTAGCGATAAAAAATATTTTTAAAACAGAAATTGTGGTCTACTCTAAAGTATTTTAGAGCAGGGATACCCAAGCTACGATCCAGCAACTTTTGACAATACTCCATAGAATCACTGCAGGGTTTAAAAGTACTGCAGGAACCCAGTCCAACAAAGCTGCTGGTGAATAAACGTGGTGGCTGCTCCATCACTGACCCAACAATGTAGTTCATGCCTCATTTATCACTTCTAAATTCTAGAAAAGGTTTCACAATACACAAGGCCAAAACTATGCCTTTTATGTACCTTTTAATCATATTTTTCTTTCCACTAAACCTTCCATTAATAGGCTCGCATACAGCACTCTGAACTGTGAGCTTCTTAAGCAATGACCTTTTGGGGATTAGCCTGCTTGAGTGTCAAATGCTTGCGGAACAACCCAAGTCTGCTCTATGATTGTGTGGGCCATAACATAACATTTTTGTATTGGTCTTATGTGATTTTCTCACTTTCAAAATAAAAAAACATATAAGTAAGTCATAAGCCGTAAGTCATAATAATCAAAATTAAAGTTAAACATTTGAAATTCGAGTGTATTTAATATATCTAACATTCAAATCTAACATTAGAATTGATTTACTAAAATATGTAATTAATTAGTATTCTAATTTACTGAGGTGGACCTGTATAGTACATAAAAAAAAAAATCTGAATAACTTACCCGTATGAGCTTTGCCACGTGGCTTTTCCCACTTCCTGGGAGGCCCCTCATTATAATGACAATCTGTTAAAACACAGTTTTCTTAAGCCCTCAATATTACCTACTGATATGTTAATGTCACATGAAATAACATTGCAGGAAGTAATTAATACCCTCTCAGGCCGAGATAATCTCCCAGGCACTTTGAGGATGTCATCGACATTTTTAATTTCAGGCTTCTTCTCGACTCGTGGAGGTGGTGCCGTTGGTGGAGGAGGGACAGGTGCGGTGGGGTGTGGTCCTCGGTC
Source organism: Valencia hispanica (assembly GCA_963556495.2). Classification (NCBI taxonomy): domain Eukaryota; kingdom Metazoa; phylum Chordata; class Actinopteri; order Cyprinodontiformes; family Valenciidae; genus Valencia; species Valencia hispanica. Next base: position 27,095,859 of record OY747719.1, read on the forward strand.
CTCTGGAAAACCTCTTCTTTCCACTGCACGACAATATTTGCATTTCAACTATTTCAAACGTTTGGTTAATGTGTGATAAATTTACTTGCCTGTATTTGACCCAAGTATTTGGTACATTTTAAAGAAATCCTTTAAGTCTTTAGGGTTATGTTCTTTACTACCCCATAAAATGTTCAGACTAGAATTTCTAGATTTTTCCAAATCATTTTATGACCTTACTGTTGTTTGACAAACACTAAGTTGTTTGTTGCATCTATTCAACGTGTGCTTATTTCACTGTTTTTCCTGACATCTGGTCCAACTTGAATCGGCCCTTTCAAAATCTATAAAATTCAGAACTAGACTATCCCACCCTAAATTAAAACTAAATCATAGTTTGAGATTTGTGATATCTTTAAATTTCTAAAGTAATTGGCTTCAAATCTGGACCAAGTTTTCCAATTTGGAAACTGCAAAAAATCCAGTGAAATTGCCCTTCTTGGATATTTGTACCAGTATCTGTGGATTCTGTCTGTAGCCGAACCATTGAAACAATTAATGAGATTCAAGTAAAAACGATAGAAGTTTAAGTGGTTAGTCAAAGATAACGGTCATTGAAATATGAAATAATAAAAATTGCAACAAAGTATTAAAAATAGTTTCTCTTCTAGATAATGGAATGAGGAAAAAAATTATCTTTCTAAAAATTTTTTCCCCAACTTGGAAAACGATAAACTACAATTACATGTTTTCAGTACTACATGGGAACTCTGCATAAGGAATGTTAATTAACATATGATGTGGCCAACGTACAGTAAGGCGAGCTGTAACGCTCAGATCCGATGCGGTCAGGTCCAGAGCGGTCATATAGAGGTCTGTCATAGCCAGGTCTTCCATAATAGTCATCTGGGTCACGACTGCCACTTTGCTCCTTTTCTCTTTCCCTGTATGTCGATCGAGGAGCCAGTGGAGACCTGCAGACAAAAGTAAAATTTTTCATTTTTTATTATATCCTTTTATGATTTGAAACCATCAGAGTCAAGTATAATCATGACATCTGACACAAAGTGATAAAGTACCTTTCTTCAATCAAGGTATGTGTGCTTGAAAAAAAAAAAAAAAAAAAAAGAAAACAAGAAAAATAGTACCACTTAAATGGAGAAGCTGAAAACTTTAACAGAAAAATAATGAGCATCTAAATTCAATAAAAATGGCCGTACCTGTTATCTCTTTCTCGTGAATGATAACGCTCCCTCTCATATCTGTCTCTTTCGTATTCAGGAGGCGTTTCTCGGTACAATTCCCTCTCTCTGCTATACTCCCGGCGATCCAAATAGGGGTCTGATCGTCTGTCATAATATGGGTCTCGGCCGTAGGAATCTCTGAGACCAAGCGGTTCTAGGAATTTAGTTTAAAGAAAACACCAATAAAAAGGAAAAAATAATAAGAAATTTTTTTTATTTTTTAAATAAAGTGCAACTTACCTTTTTCGTAGAGGCGATCTGATGGCATTGGGTCAGGTCTTAATATTATTCTCTCACCATACGCAATCCGTTCTACAGTTGCCCCAAGCTCTGAAAAACGCCAATCACCACATTTGATCACAACAAGATCACCCTTTTAAAACTTTACCAATCTCTTCTCTATGAAGTTTTAACCAGGGTATTTGTTTTTTTGGGACTTACCATGCCCATGTCCATAATCGACTGTTTTAGGTATTAGGGGAGGTTTGGCTGAAGCAGACATCGACGACTGGTAATCTACTGCAGAAGCAGGTTTGCTTTCCCAAGACACCGATTTAGAGCTAGTTGACTGTACAGCAGCAGTCATACCCTGGTGAGAAAGGATACAATTACGTTCTAAGCTCTTACACCATACGGTGAAGTAGAAAAACTAAAAAGAATCAACTTCCCACCTTGCAGTTTCTTTCCTTTTTTGGATTTCTGATACAACACAACACTTGTAATAAACATAAAATGAAGGTAGCTCTCATTTACCTTCAGAACATTTCTAACATCTGGTGGGATCTCCAAGCCAAGGAGACCTGCAGGTAGCTCTGGTAGAATCTCACTGGATGCAGATTGTTTGTCAGTACTCTTTCCCTCTTGCAATTCCCTTCAAAAACAAAGCAAGTTAAATCCAGTTACGACCAAACAGTTGTGAGAACCTTTAGAGGGTTATACAAACAGAGGAGCGTTCTTAACAATACTTTCAAGAAATTGCAGAGGATATAAAAATTAAAACTATGCAACAATTTTGCAGACCTTACCGCTGTCAGTTTCAATTCACTTCTTCGTGTTTAAAATTTTATATTTACAACAAATGATTATATAACTTAAGACAACAGGTGCACCATTTAGAGATTAGTGACAGATTGCTGATCGATGACTTTTGGAAAGTTTTGCTGCAACAAATGTTAGCAAATTCTGATTCTTCTCACTGAAGCAAGTACAAGGACAGTAGATGAGAGAACGATGAAAAGGTCCGAAAGCATCTACTGAGGCACTGTGAGAGTTAAAAGCTGTTTTATGACTACCTATTTATTATTACAAGATAATGCATTGTCAACAAATATAATTAAATAAACTATAATTACCTTATTTGCTTAAGTTCTTGAGCAGCTTTCAGGATAATCTCATGCTGTCGTTGAGAAAGGGCAAGAACATTTGCCCCACTTGTTGCTTGGTTTGCTGCTTCAACTGAGCTTCCAGGCAAGTCTGTAACAGATGCAGCAGGTGGTGGCTCTTCCTTACGCTCCTCATACTGAGGTCTAAGGTCACCATAGTCAGGATACTCCCTCACTGGTAGTGGAGAACGCCTAGAAGGCCTATCCCAGTCTAAAGCCCGTAGGTGTGGTGGTTCATCCAGCCTGTACGGGGGCTCATCCCTATATTCATGAATTCGGGGCTCTCCTCTTGCCCTGTCGCTTCCATCATATGGATATGAGTGATGTCTCTCAGTTTCCGGATTCCAACGTTCCTCTCTGAGGTGAGCTGGGGGTGGCATGTGGGGAGGATACTCTCTTTCAGGAAGAGTACGAGCTCTGTCCCACTCAGACTCATGGTATTTGGCTTCATGGAGATAGTCATCAGCTGGATAGTCCGGGCCTGGAGGCCGGTGATACCCATCCTCATCGCGATCATAATCCACAGCTCGGTCTTCGTTATATACCTCTTCATATCCCTCATGATTTGGACCTGGGCGCCACATTCCCCTTGCCATTCCTCGACCCATAGGTCGTCTTCTCATTCCTCCTCTATCAATTATTTCATGTGGAGGCTTTGGAGGACCTCTTTCATGGGGAGGATACCATTCAGAATCTTCCTCCCCTTCATCATACAAAGGCTCTTCCAAACGATCCATAATTTCATGTGGAGGTGGCGGTACAAGTCGCCTGCCTCTTCCTACATCAGGATGTCTTGGATGGCCATACGGATCATGCTCATGGTACATTGGGTGCATTGATGGATCCATGTTGGCATCATCCAACTCCATTTCATGACCTACAGGCTCATGTCCCATTTCGCCATGAATAGGGTGAAGTGGGCCGCCTCGTCCTCGAGGCATAAAACCAGGGTGTCCACGTGGGGGTCGACCCCGACTAGGTGGAAATGGGGGCCTCATGCCTCTCATTTGAGGTCGCCATGCTTCCCAGTATGGTTCCCCTTCCTCAGGACACTCAGCTGACTCAGCATCTGGCCAGTGCATATCATCTGGGTCTCCTCTAGCTACTGATGGACCACCTCGCCCCATATAAGCCCCTCCTCTACCTACTGGTGGGCCTCCTCTCCCAAATGGTGGTCCTCCTCTCATCATTGGTGGGCCGCCTCTGCCCATGGGTGGTACCCCTCTGAGCCCTCTGCCCATGGGTGGGAACCCTCTGCCCATAGGTGGTGCTCCTCTGCCCATGGTTGGTGCTCCTCTGCCCATGGGTGGAGCTCCTCTGCCCATGGGTGGAGCTCCTCTGCCCATGGGAGGAAATCCTCGACCCATGGGTGGTCCTCCTCGACCCATGGGCGGACCCCTTCCCAAAAGGGGACCTCTTCCCATTGGTGGTCCTCCTCTTTCCATAGCGGGCCCTCCTCTTAGTGGGGGTCTACCTCGCCCCATATGTGGTCCCATTGGTTCCTCATAATACTCTTCCTCTTCAAAGTAATGTTCTTCAGGCATCCAGGTTTCTTCAGGAGCCATTTCTGCTTCATCATCACCAAACCCCTGATTTGAAGGATCTTGCCAGAAGTCTTGTTGCTCTTCCGGAATTTCTGTATCTTCCTCCGGTGGCATGTAGTCATAAGGCGCTTCTCCCATGTCCTCCCCAGTTTGTGCAGCATTATGTTCCCTGAACTGGCCAGGGGCCAACTGTCCACGCCCAAGACCACGCAGTGGAGGCTGGCCTCGTCCTCTGCCAAGTGGCAGCTTTGGAGGCTCTGATTTTGGCTGGGTCGAATCTTGTCGTTCTGATTGGATTTCAGTAGTCTTTTTAATCAATGGTGTCTTGTTGTCTGTCAATGATTCATTGTCTTTTTGTGAAGGTGGTTGAGGTTTTGATGCTGAAGGAGAATCTTTAGTTACGGTACCAGGTTTGTCTTTATTGCCCTGATCAGTGACACTTGCTTTCTCAGGCTCTATATTACTTTTTAATGTCTGGGGAATAGGGTCATCTTGAACAAAAAAGCCCTCTGCTCCAAGCAAGCTATCATCTGTCAAGTCTTCAGCTGTTGCCTTTTTTGGTACATTTTTATCGTTGTTAGGCTGTGGTTTAGCAGGTGTTTTCGACAAAGCTGATGAATCTGTACTGACAGGATTTTGAATGTCAGTCTCCAACTTAGGTTGAGGACCTTGTTGCTGTTTTAGTTGAGATGCAGAAGGAGATTCAAAACGTGGTGGAGGGCAAAGGGGCCTTGAGGAGTCCATTCTAGATCGCTCTCCAAAATGAGGCTGGTCATGTCTGGGGGGATTATCAAAGCGCTGCCGTGGTTGGTCGAACATTGGGGGACCGTCAAAGCGTTGCCGTGGTTGGTCAAACATTGGGGGACCGTCAAAGCGTTGCCGTGGTTGGTCAAACATTGGGGGACCGTCAAAGCGTTGCCGTGGTTGGTCGAACCTTGGGGGACCGTCAAAGCGTTGCCGTGGTTGGTCGAACCTTGGGGGACAGTCAAAGCGCTGCCGTGGTTGGTCGAACCTTGGGGGGCCGTCAAATCGCTGTCGTGGTTGGTCGAACCTTGGGGGGCCGTCAAATCGCTGTCGTGGTTGGTCGAACCTTGGGGGGCCGTCAAATCGCTGTCGTGGTTGGTCGAACCTTGGGGGGCCGTCAAAACGTTGCTGTGATTGGTCAAACATAGGACGCCCATCAAAACCTGGTGGTGGCTGGTCAAATCTGCTGTGCCTGACATGATTAGGAAACCAAAAACAAGATTAAGTTGGCTTAGTAACAAATATTTGCAAAGAGTTATTGAAAAAAAGAAAACTTATGTCAGTTGTACATGAATATATAATAGGTCATATATTGTACAAAACAAAACAAACTGACCGTTGCTCTCCTACGTTGTTGAAACTTGATGTTTGCATTGTCAAGGGACTAGGGGGCATGACACCGACCCCAGCAGGGAGACTTCCCTGAATAGGTTGTCCTTCAGATGATTCTGAATGTGCCACAAAGCTAGGAGGTTGTTGACCTGGAGCTGAAGCAGCAGGAGCACCTGGAACCACGGAACCAACAGCAGCTGGAGCTGTGGAAGCAGCAGCAACCGCAGGGGGTTGGACACTAGGGCTAACTGCTTGCTGCTGCTGTAACTGCATATCTTGGCCAGGATATTGACCAAACTGTCCCATCATACTACCATACTGGCCCGAGGCAAATGGCACAATTGTAGTTATAGTAGCCACCCTTTCTTGAAGGTGGGCATTGGTAGCATTCATCTGCTCTTGCCACTGCTTCCATTGGAGTACATAGTCCTGCAACTGGTCTTTGTGAGGATAAGACTGAAGATGTTCATGCCACAAAGCAAAAGAAGTAGCCCAGTTTTGGAATAAAGGCATGAACTGCTGTTGTTTCATTTCATAGTGCCTCAACTGAATTTCTGCTGACATTGTCTGCAAAGGAAACAAAGATAATGCCATAGATTTAATGCAGTGTGTATCATCATAAACAAAACAACCATCGTTGAAGGCTCTGTTGGGGTTTTACCTACCTGCAGGTTTGGAGGTTCCTGAATCAGTCGTTGATACTGTTCAAGAATCTGAGAAAGTTTTTCATGTTGCTGCATGAGAGCCTGATATTGTAAACTAACTCTCTGCTGTTGCACCTGCTGCCATTGTGCTGCTGCAGCCTGTAATTGCTGGAGACGAGCAGCTTCCTCTGGGTCTTTTGGGGTATCGGGCTTAAATCGGAAACAAGCCAAGATTAGGGCTAAGCATATATTTTTAGATTTCAAACATTTATGATATATCGGTAGAACCACAGACCGCAATTTGCAATGAAAATAAATGTTTCAAGATTAAGTGAAGGTGTTGCTAAAACTTTTTAACAACTATACTGGAAACATCACTTTGATGGGTGGGGCCCTACAATACCACAAAGTGGAAGAATAAATAAAATGGGTTGGGTTCTGTTACAAAGTAGAGCTGGGTACGTTTAACGATAGATTGGTTGCAATTATGAACATCAGTGCTTATCTTTGATTTTTTTTTTAGGTTTTTTACCTTTGTGGCATCAAAATCTCCTTTGAAGACATTTGGACATGTCCGATTTTGGACACAGGCAACAATGCACAGTCATGGCGCTTGCATAGTTTGGACACAAAAAAAGATCCCCAACTTCAAACAAAAATTGTAGAAGCACTGGTAAATATCCACATCGGGAGAGGTTTAGCCTAGCAAAATTGTGGAAAATAACATGTGTTTGGCAAAGCCTAGAACCACTTTCACATCAGTCTCCCTTGATGTGTCTGATTAACAAAAAGTAGGAAGTCTCTATGGCTACAACTGGTCAAGTGGGCCAGTGTACCTAGTCATAACAAGGCCACTTAAATATTATAAAAGTGATTAGTCTACAAGAGGTCAGACCTCTAACAAATCTCAATCTGTAATGTAATAAAATTGTGAAACATTTGTATTTCAGCCAATGGCACACATGGTAAAATAGTATTTGGGGAAAATTGAATTTAGACACCCATGGATTTGCAAGTTTATATTATTGATTACTAATATCATCACTTATTTACAAAAATAAATGCCACTCTCTTTAGGTTATAATTATTTTTCTGAATATTTTCAAAACCTTTATAATTATCTAACTTATTTTAATAGTCAGAAAAAGTATTGCTTATCTATTGGTGTAGGTACCATTGTACATATAAAAAAAAAAAAACTTGTAACCCAACTCTACTCATAACACGGCAAGCATCACAAAAAACACAATATGCATGAGCATAAAAATGATGGAAAATGATGGAAAACCAGGCAGTAAGACTTACGGTGTCTGTACATTTAGACGAGTTTCCTACATTTGCACGCTGTAAAATTATGCAAACAATGTATACATTTAGACCATGGAGCACTTACATTCTTCTGAAAAATGGACCTTAATATGTTCATAAAGGCAAAAATAAAAAACCTTCCTTCTTCATGGTTTAACAGTAAACACATTTGTTAAAAAAGGTCTTTTGAATTGGTGCCAGCAGAGGTATTTATAAATTGAACAATTATTTTTAAGCTAAACTCTGAACATCAACAGTTTTTTTTCTTTAAAGTGAAAATCATTTCATAAAATTTTCTTCAGCCTTTGAGAACAAAAAGCTTTGGTTTACAGACGATAAATGACACGTTAGAGCAGGTTATTATTTGAAAAGAAAACGTTTCCATATGAAATTTTCATTGGATGAAGATGACTTTTGTTATTCAAGTTATATTGCATTTACGTTACTCTATATTGCATTAACAGAAAAACAAGAAAAACCGTATAAGAAATTAACAGCATTGACTGCAGTACGCAACTTCTTTAATAGGCAGCTTATGTTAAAAATAACTTTGTAAAACTAATAGAGATAATCTATGAACAATATATTTTTTAAAAACAACAACTTACATTTACTTCTACAGGAGGTGGAGGTGGCATAGGGGGTTCTTCTTTTGGCGGCGGCGGTGGAGGCGTGCCTTTAGGTGTTTCGGAGGGAAGGGGAGGGGGCGCTGCCTGACTCGTGGGTGGTTGTGGCGGTAGAAAGGTGCTGCCCTCTTTCTGATTTTGCTTGGCTTTCTCTTGCCTCAGTTTCTGCAAATTCTGAAGATGCTGTTTGTACCATACATTCTGTTGGTCCTGATAGAAAACAAACAGCATCACAAAATAAAGTACATGAGAATTATACTTTTTCATTATTCTTACAGATAGGTTATTGCTTATAGAGTTAGGATTATTTACTTTTGACATATTGCCTATGGACTTTCAACACAAATTATGAAATCTATGTGTAAAGCAGTTTTTGATTTTACACTCTGGACTCATGCTTTTCACTTTTACTTTAACTAAAATAATTTTACTGACAAGATAAATTATTGTTATGATCATATAACAGGCAGCATGTGCATCGGAATATTGGCAGTCGCTACAGGTCAATCAATATTTACTTGATACCCATGCTACATGTTTGGTCAGTATTTTGATTTTTTAGTACATCATAGTAAAACAAAAAATATTCTGCCTAAAACAGACAGTGTGGCACCCTCTTAAGGTTAAAACTGTATCCAGCACTTGAATTTGAATCATGCATCGCTATTCGCTCTGCGGTGAGGGCTGACGTCAACCCCCCATCGCCGTGGGGTATAAAACAAGCAGAGTCTCCGCACCATGCCTCCTCCACAACCCCCCCTCCTCTGGTGAAGGAGGAGAGAAATCCTCCATCTCAAAACATCGCTCAGAGGCAAAGGAGCTCACGCTGCTCTCCATCTTTGTGCCGTCTGTGTCACTGCAGTAGCGCTGCTGTCAACATGTCAACCACAGTGCAGAGTAACCCATAATTTCCACTGCATGCGCTGCGCTCCGCCACGCATTCCACAACAGTTCGCAATTTCCAATGCATGCGCTCTACATCAGCTCCGCAGCCCAGTGCGTGGGACTTGCGAGATCTCGCGATAAAAGCCAGCCAATAAATGCGAACAGTTACTCGTCTAGGATTTTTTTCTGGTCCCGTCCCGCCTAGTATGAAACGGAAATGACACTTTGCCGGAACACAAAAAAATATATTTATTCACCTCTATTCACACACAACGAGACATATATTTCAGTTGTGATTGAACTCTATTTCTGGAGAATCTACAACAGAAATTCTTAATGGGGAAGCCAAAACCAAAAGCATTGAACGAAATGAAACAAATAGCATCTTTGCCTCAGTGACAAAGTTGGCAGGCCTTGCTGTGCACATAAAATTTTCCTGCGCTTTTGAAAAAATAACTCCAAGGCTCGGTTATAGGGGAATTCTGAAATGGGTGATCCAATGATGCTCAGTAGCATACATGCTGCTAGATGGTCCCCCTGCAGCCTGTTCCTGTTTCTATAAAATAATAAAACGAGTGATGAGAGAGATATTGATAGCTGATCAATCTCTCATTTCATATAACGCTGAAATATTTTACCCTGTTCATGGTGGAGAAATCTCTCTCACAGTTGACACTTGGGATTGGCACTGTGAGGGCAATGGCTACTAGCTTACTGAGGGAGGAAGTGTTGCCAACTGTCTCAGACAGTCGCTAGGGTTAAACAGAGTTAAAATCGTGAGGGCTTTTATTTTTATAAGTCGAGCGCACTATTTAATATCTCCCGTATACAGGCGTTGCCAAGCAACGTGGCCACAGCAACCTGACCGCAGCAGTTGAGTGAGGGAAGTGAGATTGTGGCTTTACCTTACGTTACGTGATACAAAGTGTTAATATGTTAATGTTATCAAACTCACCAAATAAGTTAAAAGAAATCATAAAATCACTCATGTTTTGTCTGTCTTGCTGATGCGATGAGTCAACTGTGAAATAATGCTGAGTCTCCGTTGCCATGGTTACCATCTAGCGTTTGAGCCAGCGCAATAATTTGGAACTGTCATCAGGCAATTTGACGGGACGCCTTTCCTAGGGGGACTTTATCACTTTTTAACCTACACCCTCCAGCCAATCAGAATCGAGTATTCACCCAAACACAGAAAATTGGAGTTAAACTAGACAGCCCCAATAACCTCTGAATAGTTCTACTTGCTAAATTGCAATGTGAGAAGCAGCCAACGGCAGTGCATTATGTCGGCAGGATCATTTAAAAGGCAACCACGACTATTGTGCGTCTGCCCTATTTCTTTCTTCTTCTTTTTTTAACCCCATTTCTGATACAGCGGCGGCAGAAAATTTTGGAGCGGCGCCTATATATATATATATATATATATATAATGCATACAAAAAATGTCTAGTCTGTCTTTATTGATTTATTTTGAAAAACACCTGGAAATGTGGTTGTTCTATATCCTGTTGGTGCATAGTGATTTGTCAAGATTGACTGCGGACTTGAGCCGGCACCCGGCAAAAATAGAACTGATCCTATTTTTGCTGGCAAAACGGCGGCTGACGCATTGCGCTGCTCTGCGGCGGCAGTGGAAATGCTCTTATTGACTACAGTGGGAGCGTTTTTGCTGCGGAGTGCGTGGTGGAGCGCATGCAGTGGAAATTGGGGGTAAGACTCTGGCAGGGGGATAAGTTGTTCTTTGAACAAACCACTGCTGACACTGGCTTCTGCTCCAGCATTGTAATAAAGGATTCTTTCACAATGTACAAGCCCTTAAAATGAGTGGTTAGTTCTGTACTGTATTATCAAAGAAATAAATATTTTTAGATCCCCTTCTCTGTAATACCTGAATCACATTTTCTTTAGATTTGTTTAAATGCAATGGTTTCAGACAGGTAAATTATGTTACTTAAGATCCTTATAAGGCTGTTATGATATAAATTTAAGGTTAACAAGAATTTTAAAAAATGTAATAGACTCATAAATTATATTTCAGCAAGCTAAGAGTAACTGCTAACTTAATTGCTTTGTATACTCTGGTAAAGGTATAGTTTTTTTACACTTGGGTTACCAGACTTCAAAAACGTCTTACTGTGAAACGTAAGCCTTAAAGGGATATTCCACCCCTAATGGGAGTTTAGTCTGTTGCTATATTCCCTCAGTTAGGTAATTAGAAAAAGACAAAAAGCATTTTGTAACCAGCCAAGTTGTTCTCTTAATCTGGCAGCAGTCCGTTTGGTTTAGCTTAGCATAAACAATATAAGTGAATGGTAAAAGCAAGCATTTTGTGTGCAAAACTCATGTAAATTACTGAATAATGATCCTAATTATTCCTGGTAACCTCAATAGTCATATCAATTCCAAATGAAAATAATAAGTAACATGAAGGAATTAACGCTGATTTAGACTTGGGACTGGATTACGACAAAGCAATGCTGTAAACTCCGGCTGCAAGGAAATGATACAGCATCCGCAAAAGATGTGGAGAATGTGTGAGCTGCACTGAGTTTTTACTGCCGTAGTTTGAGTACGGTATAAGTCTAATGCAAGAAAATTATTCTTGCTTGTGTAGCAAACGGTTTTGTAAACAAGCTAAAGACATACAGCAACACGGTATTTCACAGAATTCCATCTAATGTGGAAAAAGAAGAAAACAGCTTGCTGCCCTGGGAATATCTCCAGCAACCACCGTGGAGAAAATGAGTTAATATCTGGTTTACAAGGAGCATTTCACCTGAGAGGACTATGAAGAAAAAAATGCGATATTCTACCAGAAAGATGGTACTGCGGCTGAAGAATACGACAGTACCATAAATTGTACATTGTACAGATACTGAACGAAGTACATCATCAATGGCTGTAAGTAATCTTCTATTTACTCTAATTCATTGGGTGTTGCTGGGCTATTATGAATTACACTCAACAAAAATATAAACGCAACACCTTTGTTTCTGCTCCCATTTTTCATGAGATGGACTTAAAGATCTAAAATTCATTCCAGATACACAATATTACAATTTCTCTCAAACATTGTTCACAAATCAGTCTAAATGTGTGATAGTGAGCACTTCTGCTTTGCTGAGATAATCCATCCCACCTCACAGGTGTGCCACATCAAGATGCTGATCTGACATCATGATTAGTGCACAGGTGTACCTTATACTGCCCACAATAAAAGGCCACCGTGGAATGTGCAGTTTTTTGCTTTATTGAGGGTCTGGGGACTCAGAACCGGTCAGTATCTGGTGTGACCACCGTTTGCCTCATGCAGTGCAACACATCTTCTTCGCATAGAGTTAATCAGATTGTCAATTGTGGCCTGTGGAATGTTGGTCCACTCCTCTTCAATGGCTGTGCGAAGTTGTTGGATATTAGTGGGAACTGGTACATGCTGTCGTCAAGCACATCCCAAACATGCTCAATGGGTGACATGTCCGGTGAGTATGCTGGCCATGCAAGAACTGGGACATTTTCAGCTTCCAAGAATTGTGTACAGATCCTTGCAACATGGGGCCGTGCATTACCTCCATGGTTTATGCTAAGCAAAAGCAAACTGCTGCTGGATTAAGAGAATGGTTGGGCTGGTTACAAAATGCTTTTTTTACTTTTTCTCACTTATCTAACTCTGGAAAATGGCAACAGACTAGAATTCACTTAAGGGCAGAATATCCCTTTAAAATGGCTACTAACAAAGGCTAGTCAGCAAACGACATTCCCATTTTCAGCACACACCTTGTCACACACTTTCTTATGGGCCATAACTGGATAAATTAAAAAGCAGACCTTTTTGTGTAATTGCTCAAACGTTCAATAAATCAGTATTATTTAAAAAAAGTTGAGAACCCCAAAAGAAATGAACATGTGAGAACTTAGGAACAAGAAAGAACCTGGAAGAATGCATGCGAGCAATGTTACCAATTATTCTGTTCAAGAGATGTCTTGAACCACAAACTCTTTCCCAAAAAATATTGCGTTCATATTAATATTAAAGTGTTCACTACTTATTCTCTGTCTCATTACTTTTGTTTTAACCTATAACTTCTTTTGAGATCTAATTAGCCTTTTAACGTTTGGGATATTTACTGTAACCGTGTATACTTGCTGTTTTGAGTCAAACATGTGACTCCATGTAAATGTTTGCAAGACAACTTTCTCAACAAAACTCTGACATCTCAAAATAAAAAACTTTATCGACATTACTGGTCGGATGTAACAATGTTATGGCTTAACAGAAGGCTGTATGATTTGGCTGCTATGTCCAGCTTCAGTAGTCAAGGGCCCTCCTGGTTGTGGATGTGTCTCTGCTTCAAACACAAGTGATTCTAAGGTCCAACTAGCTGCTCAGTATGCCAGAGTTCTGCAGAGGCCTGCTCGGGAACCATCATTTGATTCAGGTGTGTTGACTTGACACCGCCCCCCCTGAGGACTGACTTTGAACAACACTGCCATAAATCTTCTGATGTGATTGTCGAGCACAAGCTTCATTAACCTCCATGAGGTCCGTTTTGGAACAAATATTGAGAAATAATTAAAAGTTTATTTTCATTATTTTAACTTTCTTGCAAACCAGAACAATAACACAAATTTAAGTAATTACCTGTAAGGGTAAGGATTTATCATTCGTGCTGGATGGGCTTGTGTTGCTGGCCGGCGGAGCTTGGGGAGCGCCGATGTTTTCCTGTGGCTGGGGTTCTGGAGGTGGAGGAGCCGGCTTGGACTCTGCTGGTGGAGGGGGTGGCTGCTGGCCCTGATTGGGTGGCGGGGGTCCTCTCTGAGTCTTTTCCTGCATAAGGTACGGCTGACTACCTTCACCACCCTCTACCTGGCCCGGTCCTTCTGAATGCCACGATGGGCCCTGGTTAAACCCACCCCCTAAACCAGAACCACTGTTACCGTGGTGTAACACGGACTGCAGCTGTTTCTGGTGCAGCATCTGGAGCTGCTGCATCTGCTGGCGGTGCTGCTCCTGGAGGCTGGAGAACATCGAGCCACCTGAGGAGGCCTCGAAGCCGCCGAAACCACCGGGAGGCTGACCCGCTCCGGTTAGGGGTTTACGAGGGCCAGGTCCTCCGTAGTTTTGCGGTGGAGGGGCCGCGTAATTTCCCCAAGAAGGATACATGTTATAAAACACAGCCACTGAAGGCCAACGTGACCAAACACACTGTGGGGCCTGGAGTGGCTAACGAGGCTAGCAGCTAATGTCGACCTCCGCTCTTCAGAAGAAAATAGCTACATTGTCAGTTCATTTTCCGGCCGACGATAAGTTAAATAAGCAATAACAAAAGGAATTGTTATCGCTAGCAGAACTAGCTAAACGAGTCAGGAAGTAGAGAAAACAAGTATGTTAAACGTTCCGACGCTTTGTGTCGCTCAATAGCCGAGCACGCAGCACAGGACGGAAATACGTCACACATTAAATCACCGTTTCCTGTAGCTCTGTTTTAGAAAGATGCCGAAAAAATGCCTTTGCTGATCTTTTGCAAATATAACTTTTATCTGTGAGGTCCCTTTACTGTCAAAACAATGAAAGATAAAGATTTTTACCGTGGAACTTAGTGAATTTTTGAAGCATGCAAAAACTATTATATACGAGGAAAAATGCATATTTACGTGTTAACACATTTTTGTAAACTTTACAAAGAAGTGACTGAGTTTCTGATCAGAACTGCTGATTTAATTTGAATATGATGCAATGGTTTTATTAGGCGACGCAATTGTATTTGTATAGCACACTTTCAACAACAGTGTAATTCAAGGTGCTTACATAATTAGGGGTAAAATGAAAAGAGCAGTATAAAGTAAAAAGAGCAATAAGCACATGTTTTATATGATGCATGAAAGCATTACTCAAAGGCAGCTCTAAACAGATTTGTTTTTTGTTGTGATTTAAAATAACTGTGTTTCAGCAGCTTTGCAGTTGTCTGGGAGTTTGTTCCAGATTAAAGGAGCATAGAAACTGAAAGCTGCTTCTCCATGTGGTTCTAATTCTAGGGATGTTGAGTAGACTTGAATTCGAGGACCTGAGTGGTCTGGGGGTTTGGTATTGTAACAGTAGATCTTCAACATACTTTGGTGCTAAGCCAAATGATTTATAAAGAAGTCAAAGTATTTTGAAATCTATTCTCTGAGGTACAGGGAGGGAACCAGTGTAAGAACCTTAATTTGACTTTATTGCCTTTATGTGACCCTGGAGGTTCAGGTCTGAGCCTATTACTACACCTAGATTTCGGGCTTAATCAGTAGTTGCTCTAGCTGTATGAAGCTGTGTGCTGACTTTTGATCATTCCTCTTTAGGTCCAAAAGTAATTACTTCTGTTTTGTTTCTGTTCAGCTGGAAAAAGTTATGGCACACCCATCCATTGATTTGCTCGATACATTTACTTTATTAAAGAATTTAAAACAAGACTACAAATAAATAACATTAGTACACTGTAGCAAATTCAGACAAAAGAAACACATTTCCAAATATTTTTTTTCACAACATAAATGATTGGTAACCATAATTACAGTAGGTAAGTATATATGTTAGAACAGTGGAAATTAACTTCAGTGAAAACATAAGCTGGTTGCTGTATATTCAGTAGACCTCCAAATGGCTCAATAGTCTCAGCAGATAGAAAATAAAAGAACTAAGAAGCAGGTGTACAGACAAGAAGTCTCACTCGAACATAAACTGTAGGTGTGTTGTCTGCGTCTGGTGCTTTTGTCATTTGTTTTATTACCTGATTTCTGTCACTGAAGGAAATGCATGTTGTACTTTTACCACTAGGTGGAGACATTTACATGAGTACAGAATGGATGTTAATCATACAGCAGTGTCAGATGCACCGAACATTAAAACACAGAAATATGTTTACGTTTTAACTTTAAAAAACTGATTTTATCCAAGTCATTGAAATCCTAACATCGGATCACAATCTCACTGATGGAACTTGAGAATTTGAAATGCTTTCTGAAAGTATTTCATCCTCATAATGCCTACAAGGAATAAATAGATGTAAACAAAGTTGTATTGTTGAGGTTATTTTTGCTGTCATTATAAAATTATTTCACCGGCTGATTACCTGTGTTTTAGGTAGTTCAGTCAGTAACACTTGGGGTCATAATTTTCTGCATTGGTTATCTTGTGTATTGGTAGCCAAAAACTTTGGGAACCACACTGATCTAAAATAACATACTGTTGTAGCCTCCTGTAAAAATCGTTTTAATACCCTAAAGCACACAACCGGGCCAGGAGATGCAAATTAGAAGGCTACTGGCTGCAAAAGCTGTAGTGTGCTGTAGCCTATTTGTTAATATCTCTAGGCCCTATAAAAATAAACTAAAATAAAGACATTAAACAACTACTGATTTAAAATTTTTATTTGTCATACTGTCTTGGTTAAAGTTTAGTCAAACACCTAAAGATCAGCTCTGAGAGTTCACACAGCCTACAAGTATGTTTTGTTGATCAAGAGTCAGGGTGGTGGGAGGTAAAAAGACCATTGACTTTAGGCTGCCCTTGAGGCCTGATACACATAAAATAATTTTCCTTAACATCACCAGTAAATCTGTTTTAATTTTGACCAGAACCACTTTAAAAGAACCGTTAAAGCGGATTAATCAAGCCGTCCCGTTAATTAGTTTGTCAGCAGTGTTTTAATATCGCCTAATGACTTCATATTTCACCAGTGACATTCAAGGAGTGTTAAAAGAGGAGAAATGGTCCATTCAGGCCTCAGTTCTTTCACTCAATGCGCCCTCAGTGAATAAGACAAGGTCAGGGAGGCCTAGCCTTTAGGGAGAAATAGATTATCAGGGGAAGGGGGAAGGAGAAATCCCATAGAGGAAGCTTTCTCCTCTCTAAAACAGCATGACGGGCACAATGTGATACAGTTAGAACAATACACTGCACAAGGGATTCTTGATACAGCTTAAAGGAGCCACACTGTATAGGATGGCAGGATAACTTCACAGTGCACAAAAATACTCAGAGTTGAGATGTATGCTTCCTTGATTCAAAAGTTCAAGGCTGATTATTTTTCATGTCTTATAATATGTTGTAGCAACACCTTTAAAAAATTTCAACTGAATGAGATATTTTAAATTCAATGGCAGTTGGGCCCTTTTGATCACAATCAGCACTTCCTAAAGCTTTTCGAGCAAGAGCAAAGAAATCAGTAATTGTAGTAAAGTTGTGGCTCACAATATTGAGGACACTGCGTTTCCTCTGTGATGAAAATCCTATGTTAAACAAAATACTCAATGGAGGCTAATAGATCCCGAACAAGTCCATGCACTGCTTCTAAAATGCTTTGTTTGGCAAATCAATTTTCCCATAACCCGGTGAGGAGAAAAGTGATGTGGATTGATCGCACCCCCCTCGACTTTGTTTCCAGAATATTGTTTGATGGCTGGATAGATTAATTGGTATGACATTTCAAAGCCTTCTCTTGGCTGTCAGCATCTAAGCCTCAGTGTGGCAATCGAACCACGGTCTAATTGTCTCCTATGTAATACCTCAATTCTCAAATTAGAGATGGTACCTCTATGAACTATTCCTTATTTAAAAGCTAACAAAATCACTCTACTCAATCAGAAATGGGTCAGCAGGGGGGTGATGTAGGACTGATAAGACACGGTGCATAAAAGGACATCCTCCAAACTGCTGTGCCAGCACATCTACTTCTCTTCACTTTAGATCTGAAATATACAAATCAGATAAAGGCAGTCAACAGGCATCCATCAGGCTGTAGCGGTTCAAATGTAAGTCTGTGTTTGCAGACTTAGCTACAACACTGAAATTACAGTGAAAATCTAAAAAGGGGGAGGAAAACACCCAAATCAGTACTTAATAACTATTGGTTGTATAAATGTGTGCTGCTGGAGTTTGCTTTAAAGATGCCTGCTTCAGTTTCTCCAATGTGACATTGACTTGGCATCACATTGCTTGCTGAATAAGTTTCAAATTTGGCTTTTATGATATTGCATGTTTTCACATAAGTCATTTTTGGCTTAAAGTAGAATTTTGTTAAAAATATTTTTTTTAACCGTAAGTTATCTATAATTTCTCAGCAATTTCTCAGAATTCGTTTCGAAATTCTTTAGAAATGTTACAGTGTGACTTACAAGGTAATGTCAAATAATTGAATTTATGTAAAATAAAAGGATGTATAACTATAAAACCGGTAAGCACTTAATTTATTTCTTGCACATTATGCTTGAAGATAAGGATGATTCAATAATTAAAGTGCAAAAGAGGTATATCAGTGTTAATATTAGCTTGTTCTTTCTCTGTTTGTACATATGAAGTAGAAAACAGACAATAGAAAATTTTGGCTACTTTGAACTGGAGCAAAAGAAATTAACAACGCCACAACCTAACTTTTTTTCCTAACATAAACTTTATGGGAGGAGAAAATATCGTACTGGAAAAATAAAGGTTTCTCTAGTTTTTATGCTTTCAAAAAAAGTAGACTTTGTAGACAACTTTTTATGCTTTCACGGACCCGAAATGTTTTCTAAGGCATATTGTATTTGATTCATATTCATTGTGAAAATATTCAGAAGTGCAAATAAACTTTTGTTATTGCTGCTTTATATGCAAGGGAATCCAATTGGATTCTGATCTGGGTAATTATATGAAACCTTAGACTTTTCTGCTTGAATTTCTGACCTGACAGAATCTTTTCTTTTTAATTACTAGTTCTGTATGTGGGAAGGCAAGGCAAGGCAAGGCAAGGCCATTTTATTTGTATAGCACACTTTCAACAACAAGGTAATTCAAGTGGTGAAATAAAAATAGCAGTAAAACACAGACAACGAATATATTGTAAAAACAGCAGTAAAACAAGAAGAATACACAAAACATGATACAACAAAGCATTACTCAAAGGCAACTCTAAACAGATACGTTTTTAGTTGTGATTTAAAAGAACGCAGTGTTTCAGCAGCCTTGCAGTTTTCTGGAAGTTTGTTCCAAATTAGAGGAGCATAGAAACGGAAAGCTGCTTCTCCATGTTTGGTTCTGATTCTAGGAAGGCAATTTTCTGAGTAACAATGGGACAAGAAATCAAAATATAACCTTCAATGATCTTTTTTCATGATATAAGACAACAAACTGAAAAAGTACAAGTACTGCTGAAATGTTTTAAAATGGTTGTCATTATGGTGATAATTGGATAACTTAGTATTGATACTTGTTACTCAAGCTATTTTATTTTGCCACTAGCCGTGCATACAAGCACAACACTGAATGTTGCTCTGAACTACTTATTTCCACTGCTGAAAAGAGAATTCTGCTGTAGTTTTCTTCATTTTTGGCGTTTTTGACTATTTGCAGAACATGTCCTTTTCATTTTATTGCAGGTTTCAAATACAGACCACGATTTCACTGTGTTCCAGGACCACATGAAAGGTATGATTTAAATTTGGCTGTTTTTTGAAGTGAATAATTGTCATTATTATTATTATTATTATTGTTATTATTATTATTATTATTATTATTATTATTATTATTATTATTATTATTATTATTATTATTATTATTATTATTATTATTATTATTTTATATATATATATTTTTTTTGTGGTACGAGATTTAAAAAATAAAATAAATAAATCCTTCTTAAAAATGACAGCAGGGGTGTGAACATTATTGAGTTTGTTGGGAGCGGTTCTGTTGTAAAGTCCAGTAATGCATCTGATTACACAAGGCACATGCGAAAGCATTGCTGCATATCAAATGTAGTGTTCAAGTGTGGTTTTTCTGGCTGCAGCCGGGTGTTTGGTAAATTTTCATAATTTGAAGAGTAACTGATACCCCAAAACAACTTTTTTTTTGCTTCTAAACTGTATAAATGGGTCTTTACCAATGCAGTGATTCAGTTTCTGGGGATTTATTTACATTTTGGTGTAAACTTGTTTAATTCTACACTTTTTGGTCTAAAAACGTCTTAGTGCTGCCCTCTTAGGGTTGAACTGTGGCTACTGCATTTGAATTTTGTGATTGGTGGAGAACGGTACATCTCTACGTCACAGGCATCGACTGTGTCACAGCAGCCATGGTCTCAGAGACACGCCCCGTGGGTTTGGGTATAAAACTGTCAGACATACCGGCCCTGTGGCGAGTTTGGAGTGGGATTGCGTTTTTCAGGTTACCATTATTATCATATTAGCACTTAGTTAGCATAGCTAGCATACTGTTTTGAACGTTAGCCTATGTTAGCATTACCACTCAGAGACCGGACCCATCCTGTCTCTCTCTCCCTCAGCAGCAGCGCCAGCCTCGGGGAGCGCTGACTCAACGCCCCGAGCCAGCGGCTCGAATTGATACGGCTCGCGGCCGCTGAGCTCCATAAAGCCTCCCTCTACTCCTCTATCTCCGGTGACGACGGAGGAGATCCGCTGGTTCAGGGCGCCGAGCCAGCGCCTCCCGACCTCGGTGCTGCTGAGGCAGAGTAAGACAGGTGGAGTACAGTCTCTGAGTGGTGATGCTAACATAGGGTAACGTTCAATACAGATGAATGTTGATCAGATCGATCAATCGCAAAACTGCCAACGTCGCTTTGGTCACTGTCCATGTTTCAGTGTCACATTAATCGAGCTGTCATTGTCCTCCGGAACACACCCCCACATTCCCCCCTCCGCTTTTCCTCAACACTTGGCCACACCCCTCCGTTCTTCCTGGCACCGCCCACTTTGTAGAATCTTTTAAATGTTATCTGGGGGAGGGGTTATGATTTTTCAGGGGGTTCAGTTACACTTTAAGTGTCACATCTATTGACATAAGCACACACACAAGACTACTATTGGAAGTGAAACTGATTTGAAATGTCATGTGTAGTTCTGTAATGCAAAATTGGCAGATAAGAGGAGTCTTTTTGCCCATCTTAAAGTCCATATCAAAGAGGGGAGATCGTTCCTATGCCCTTTCAAACAATGCAAGAAAAGTTTTACAGTTAGGTCTACATTTACATCGCACATGTCAAGAAAGCACAAATATTCTTCTGAAAAAAATCTAATGCCCGCAGTCGTAGGCTTAACAGATCCTTGTGATACTCATGATGGAGCTTGTGACTTGGAGCCAGATGTTTCAAGTAACTTCAGTAACGAACAGGAAAATTTTCCAGAGACCACAGAAAAAGACCAGTTTTTGAGACATTTGGCTTTGTTTTATTTGAAGTTACAAGCCAAACTACTCATTCCATCCTCTACCATTAACACTATTATTGAAGACTATTTGGAAATACATGCAATAAATCAGTCACATTTGCTATTCCATCTTAAAGAAAAGCTAGTGACTCTTGGACTCTCAGAAACACATATAGAATCTGTGATTGAGATTTTAAGAAGTGAGGATATTTTCAAGTCTTGCAATACAGAGGTGCTCCACACAGATCACCGGAGGAAAACCATTTTTAAAAACTGTTTCAGCTATGTTGATCCTGTGTCCATCTGTCTTGGTCAAAATGACTCAGGCAGAGAATGCTTTGCACAGTATATTCCTGTGAAGAACACAATAGAGTCCCTATTTCAGTGTAAATCACTGTGGGAACAGCATAAACTGTTAAAAGCCAACAGAAGAAATGATGAAGTCTTTCAGGATGTTTGGGATGGCACAAATATTGTTGAAAATGTACTGTCCAACAATACAGAATTCTCATTGGGTCTCATTCTTTATCAAGATTCTTTTGAGATAGTAAATCCTCTTGGCTCTGGGAAAAAGAAGCACAAAATCTTAGCAGTGTATATGACACTTGCAAATATTCTGCCACACAACAGATCAAGCATTGATCAAATGCAACTTGTACTACTTTGTCTAGAGCAAGATTTTAAGTATTTTGGGCAGGATCTTGTGTTTAGCCCCCTTCTTAAAGATCTAAAAGATCTCGAATTAAGTGGTGTTGCTTTGCCAGATGGTAAGATTACCAAAGGAACTATGTGTGCCATTGCAGGAGACAATTTGGGTTCACACAGTATTGGGGGCTTTATGGAAAGCTTTGGCAGGACGTTGTACTTTTGCAGGTACTGTGAGATTGACGGACAAACATTTTTGTCTGATCCACTCGCCAAAGGCCCTAACCGTACTGTGGACTCATATAAAGAATGTGTTCTGGCCAATAGAATCAGTGCAAAAGCAAGTGATGCTAAAGGCATAAAATTTGACTCCATCTTCAATTAGCTTGATCACTTTCATGTTTGCCAGCCTGGCTTACCTCCATGCCTTGGTCATGACCTTTTTGAGGGCATTGTTTCTTCAGATTTGGCATTGTTTATTAATCACATTGTAGCCGAAGAAAAACACTTCTCTCACCTTGAACTTAATCGGCGGATAAATGGATTCAAATATCTCAGTGATGATGTGAGTGACAAACCTTGTGAGGTAGCTCCAGGTGCTGGAAAACTATCTGGACATGCTGTACAGAACTGGTGTTTTCTCAGGATCCTTCCAGTCTTAATTGGTGACAAAATAAACAAAGCATCAGATGTTTGGTAGTTCATTTTACAGCTCAGAGAGATTGTGAGTCTCATTTGTGCGCCTAAGATTACTGCTGGTCAGATCACATACCTCAGCGTTCTGATAGAAGAGTATTTGCAGATTGGGAAGCAAAGTTTTGAAGAGCATCCATTAAAGCCCAACATCACTATTTGTGTCATTATCCAGAGCTCATTGTTAACTTTGGGCCATTGATTCGTCTATAGACACTGAGGTTTGAAAGCAAGCACACTTACTTCAAGCAGTGTGCAAGAAAACTGCACAACTTCAGGAATATTTGTCAAAGTCTGGCAGAAAGACATCAGCTTTTGCAAGCTTTTCTCAGTGCTGGAAATCTCTTTCCACCTGATGTTGTTGTGGACAAAGGCACTGAGTTTTTTGCAAGTGATTACAATGACAATATACAACAGTCAGTTGCACATCTTGACCTTGATCCCACAAACACTTTGATTACCAATGATGTGACAATGAAAGGGACAAAGTATAAGAGCAACATGTATGTTGTCATAGGTCATAATGATGATAGCTTATTAGTGGGAAAAAAAAAGAAAATTATTGTTTATAAAAACTCAGTAGTTTTCTTCATCTGTGAGAAACACCAGGCTGTTCGGCTGCCTTCCATTGACTCTTATCATACAAGTCCTGTGCCAAGCTCCTACTACTGTGTCAAAGCAAAATAACTGCTTGATTTTTTCCCACTGCCAGAATATATGGTTTGGGGTGTGCCTTTTCTAATACTCCATCATTCTGTTCCTGTGTTTTAGAGCAATTTCAACATTAAGTTACACAATAAAGGAAATAATCCTCAAAGCTTTGCCCGGTCTTTGTGAAGAAACTCAAGAAAAATTAGTTTCTACACTTGTCATATCTGGGGTTGAGTCTGCAGAGGACCTGAAGTATGTCCAGCAAGAGGACATCAAAGATCTGCTGCCTGTTATTCAACAAGGCAAACTGTTGGGGGCATTCAAACAAGGTAAATACCCATCTCATATACAACATGTTGATGACTAAAAGCACAAATTATCAACAGATGTTTCACTTTTAAATTGCATGTCCTTTTATTACGATTTCAGAAGCAAATACAGTCACACTAGACTTGGAGATTATATCAAGTCCCTCGACTGCAACCCCTTTCTCCAGTCCTTCGAGTGCATCCACATCCTCACTTTCAAACATACCACCAGTTTCACCCCAATCTTCAGCACAACAGTCACCCTTTTTGTTATACCAGAATGATACCCAGAATGTATCCCGGTCTTGGGCGGAATCCTTTCAAGTCCCATGGAACAAGATGCCACAGGAAATTCAGACAGCCATTTCAGAAGGCAAAAGACCGGCTCCTGATATGAGGCGGCAAATGATACGTATTCTTGCTGATGAAGTTCGAAAGTATGAGGCAAATCCCACACGTTCACAATGCCTTACAATCTGCCAGAAGATAACCCATCAATACCCAGGTAGCTTTGCTGATATGTCACCAAGTGGAAAGTTCATTGCTGGAGGATATAGTTCTCTGCTCTCTCAACTCAAAACACGAGTTGAGAATATCAGCCGTTCTTGGACTTTTCGAAGATACAGATCATCGGGACCCTGCGGAATAGCTGGAGTCAAACGGGGACCAACTAATGTGTATGGGTGTACTAGATTCCAACCTGTACTAGATTCCAACCTGAACTCCCTCCAGAGGAAACTGATGACACAGTGGAGGAGAAACGTCAGAGATTGCAGAGCACTTACAGCAAGTGCGGCATTAATGGAGATGATAGGCCAGAAGTGACCGAATTAATGGAGACCACATTTAGTCTCCAGCGTAGACATATAAATAGGATCCCTGCTCCTTCTATAGCTGATTTGCAAATGAACTGGCCTTATCTGTTTACACAAAGGGGAATTTTTTCTCACTTTGAGTTGCTAACTGATGTTTCCATCCTCCGTGCCCTGGAACTAGTGTGTGGTAATGCAGTTGTTGAGTACTTCCGCACTAAAGTAAAGACAACCAATGTCCAATGTCCAAATCACCAGGCAACTGGTGACTTAACATTACTTGTCATCCAACTATTGATGGCTCATTTCAATGACTCACCTGATGGGCTGATGCTGACTACCGACGTAAGTTTATTGTCAGTAAATATAAAAAATTGTGTCCATTTTTACATATGCATAATCTTTGTTCTAATGTACTCTTGTCCATGTCATGCAGAAGTACGCAACAGCAGCAGATGTTGAAACCAGGCTAAGTTTGCCAGCCAGCCCTCGTCTGATATTGCGTAAGTGCAGAAAGGATTAGCCATATTACAGTTTTTTTTAAATAATAAACGTGTTGTATTTGTCTGTATTCATTTGGTTAAAAAAATATATTCGTACAGAATAAAAAGAAAGACTTGGAAGGCACTCTAATTTACATAATAAAAAACCCTTTATTAGAATAATTTTGTCATGTTGACCTTACATAAATTTAGCTCCAATGTGTCAAAGTATTGTGTCCATAAAAAGTTTGAGGAAAAATTCAACAAAAATCTATATGTCTATCCACCAAAGGTGGCAATGAGCAACTAGTGGCTGGATGGATGGTCAGTGCTGAAGGCCACATCATCTTTGAGGGGGTCCAGCCAACATTTGCAACAGGACTTGCAGCAGTGTTTACCACTTTCTACATATTCAACCTGCAATATCAAGATGAGGCAGCCAAGACTTTGGAGTTTGTTCAAAGGTAAAATTATTCCTATGATTTAATTCATTTATTTGTTTTGAAAACACTACATTTGGTAGAGGGAAGGGAAGCACATCAGTTTTGGCTGACCTACATTGGCTTCGTGTAAAATGTAGGATTCAGTTTAAGGTTCTTTTATTACTTTTCAAAGCTCAAAATGGGTTAGCTCCCATCTACCTCTCGGAGCTTCTCGCGAGGTAAAATATATCCATAGAAGATGTTAAAAAGTTTTTATATTACAGTAACTTTCTGTGTTCAAAGTGGCACACTATTTGTATTTTATAAGTTCTTTAATTTTCTCATTTTGGATTTTCTGTTTTTTAGGTGCTTTATTGGGATTAACCCAGAAAGGGACACAAAGACCAGCCATGGAAAGATGGTGTCCAAAAAGACAGGCAAGATAGTCCAAAAGAAACTGCAGACAGTGAATGCGCATGTCTCTACCCTGATCAAAAACCTGATGGACATTGAGTGGCACTTCATAAAGGTTAGTTGTCACTTTTTTCTTTGAAATATTTCTGTTTCTAAATTATTTAAGTTCTAATAATATTTTTTTGTATACATTTTTTTCCCCATGCTGGATTGTGCCCTCACCTACATCTAAAAAACAGTAAGTGCCACTTGGACTCT
This sequence comes from Valencia hispanica, assembly GCA_963556495.2. NCBI lineage: Eukaryota > Metazoa > Chordata > Actinopteri > Cyprinodontiformes > Valenciidae > Valencia > Valencia hispanica. Next base: position 27,121,689 of record OY747719.1, read on the forward strand.
TGTGAACCAGCAATAGTTCAACAGTTGAAACCCTGTTTTTATACACTACACTATGGGATTCTGATTTTTTTTTATTCAAGCATTACTGCAGCCATGTTTACTTTTTTACTTTAGCTGCCTTTTTTTCTTTCAATGATTCACCAAGGTCTGGATATGTGATCATTTTCATTAAAAATAGTTATTTTTGTATCATTTAGATTATAAAAGCAGGTCATTCAAATGCAGTGTAAGATATTACAACCTTTAATTCCTCAACTCTTATTACAGCATTATTACAGTCTCAATCTTGATTCCCTGAGGCATCAATATGTGATAATTTTCATCAAGAACATTATTTTTTGTATTCTAAAGATAATAAATGCAGATCTTTTAAGCCAAGTTAAAGACATTGCAATCTGTAATTCTTCAAGTTTCATCCATGTCTAATTTTTGGGTATCGGGGCCATTTTATTTCAATGATTTGCCAAGGCCTGGGTATGTGATTATTTTCCTTAAAAACAAATATTTTTTATCACTTAGAATATAAAAGCAGATGATTCAAATGCAGTTTAGGATACTGCAACCTTATTACAGCGTTATTGCAGCCATGTATAATTCTTGAGTTTGGAGGCTTAGTTTTTTTTTTTCAATGAGTCCCTGAGGCATGGATATGTGCTCATTTTCATCAGGAACATTATTTTTTTTGTATTCTAAAGATTACAAATGCCAATCATTTAAGACCTGTTAAAGACATTGCAACCTGTAATTCTTCAAGTTTCATTCCAGTGCAGCCATGTCTAATTCTTGAATTTGGGGGCCATTTTATTTCAATAATTCCACAAGGCATTGCTATGTGATCACATTGTTCAATTTGGAAGAATATAAATGCATATGGTTTGTGGCATAACAGTGCCTTTGAATAAATATTCTGTATTAAATAATGTTACTTATCTCCCCTTCTTTTGTGTTATGCTTATTCATTTTAAATGTGCACAAATTTAGGCACTTCTAATATTATGTAGTTTACACTCATTTAAAGGTACTACTATTCTGCTGCTACTACTACTACTACTACAACAACAACAACTAGTAATAGATTTTAAGTACATGTGAAAATGACTGGACTGTGGTTACATTATTTCAACGTAAAACTAAGACTGTACATTCAAGTATTGCACTACATTTTAGCAGTATTTAACTGATCAAATAAATACAGTAGTAAAACTGAACATTTATGGTAAAATACTGGCAACTACTGATGCCAGTATTTTACAGTAAATTTTGTTTCTCTACTGTATTTATTTTAACAGTAAATTACGTTTTTAAAAATTACAGAATTGGAAATGTTAATTTACAGCAATATACTGGCAGCTACACTCACCAGTATTTTACCATTATTTTACAGTATCTATACCGTATTTACTTAAATATATAAATAACAGTATAGATCCCGTAAATTTACAGTAAAATACTGGCGTCTGTAGCTGCCAGTATTTTATTGTAAATTTACATTATTTTTTTCTTAGCGTGTGGAGAAGTCTGTAGTGTAGAGGGTGAAGAGAAACGGTGCCAGCACAGTTCCCTGTGGGGCCCTGGTACCGCAGACCAGCCTCCCGGAGACACAGCCCTGTGTCCTCACATACTGTGGGCGTCTGTGAGGTTGTCTAGTATCCACTGAGACATGTGGTCCACTCCTGACAGCTCCAGCTTGTCCCTCAGAAGTCCTGGCTGGATGGTGTTACAAGCACTGGAAAAATATAAGCACATGATCCTTACAATGCTTCCAGGATTTTCCAGGCGAGTCAGAGCTCGGTGCATGAGCTGCTGGGCACTGCTGGGTACTTTTGTTTAATATCCAAGATTCCACATTACATTTCAGGAGGTAAAACACCAGCCATGGAAAAGACCGTAATCATATTTAATTTTTTTAATTAAAGCTGATTATTTTAGTTTAAAAAACTGACATTCTATTTTACATAGATAAAAAGTTTGATATTCCATTTTTTTTCTCCATAAAGCAATAACACATTTTTGTTTTTAACAAATCAGAGTAATGGTGCAGCTTCCACCCTCCACATTTCATCACCGTTTGTTTACCATTCAAAATGACTAATTGCCCTCTCCTTATTTCTACATTGTGGGCTGGTCTCCTCACAGAGAAAGCTGCTCAGAAGCCATCCTCCCTTCATTTGCCTCGCCTTCCTATCACCCCAACATACCCACTTGCCTTTGAAAAACTGTAATTGAATGAGTTTGTATGTCGTCAAATTGATTAATCATATTAATTTGGACTTGTTAGTGGGATGGTTGAAAGCAATGACAATTAGATTAATGAAATTAGTTAATTCTTCTTCTCTCACCATACTCACATTTTAAAAAAGAATAAAAAACTGAGTCTGTTATGACAAAATTAGCAATCAAGATTTTCCTACTAATTGAATGTCTTCCTTTATTAATGATAGGTTTATAAAAAGACCTTGAGGAGGGAATATTAATTGATTAATCAAAGTGTTTCAAATTATGCAGCGTATACAAATTAAAAGTTGGAAAATCTGATGATAACGAATGCAGTGCCTAAAATCTGTATTCACTTTTTATGTCTACACAAACACAAGTCTTGTACTGCAAAAATATTACCATAATCTTAAAACAATGTTTATTTTTAATATGTGTTTTATTTAGTTAATCTTGTGTTTTGCTAAATGCAATGTGTAACAAAAACATAGCTGCTGTGATGTAAATTATTGAACACCCTGCAAAAACCAAAAATATTAAAAGGATTGTACACTGTTTTGCAAGCAGTAAGGTTTACCAGAATGTCAAGTATAATGTAAGGAAGTTGCCATGATTACAGATCAGTTCTGTGGAGAGTAACATATCCCAGCAGAACCCCAACCACACATTCATCATATCTGTTACTGCAGCGAAACAACAAAATCCACATAGATATATGTAAATATAGGTAAACAGATTGTGAAATCCTTCAAAACGATAGAGTGCTTTGAATTTCATTATGCAACAAGCTGTCTGGTTATTATTAACGATGCCCATAAAAAGGAGTGATTGTTTGATATGATAAAGATGAAATGTAATAGTTTATGCCACCATGAATCTGATTGGAACGTCCCCACATTTAGAAAGGCTGATAAGAGCATTTATGACTATTTGCTTTGTGTCATAAAAAGAAGTGGGCTGTATGATTAATATGAGCAGCTGTGTAGCTCCATTTTCAGCAGATTGGGTTGTTCCCTATAACTTACATATGTGGTAATGGGTTGGTTTATGCTCTAAAATGTGGTCTGTCACAAAAGTAAGATAAGCAGAATTATGACTAGCACATTCTGCATTCACAGTGTCACATTCAATATGCATGCTGTGTAAATGTGTATGAATAATGCTTTTGTTTTCTCTATAAATTTACCTAGATGACAAGATGTTATCTGGTAATGCGCCCTATAGAAAAGTGCTACAAATGGTGGGTTTCCACATTTAAAAAAACATATAAATCTTGCTCACACTGATGCTGCAGGAATGAATTACACCAAGACTTTACCTATTCAGTCGAAGTATTCAGTCAGCATTTTCATGTAGCTGAGTTTATTCCTCCTGGGAATTCTTGCAAGTGAAACACACCCATAAAAAGGAAACACCATATATTCTGCTGTGAGAAGTCTATCTTGGGGATTCTTGCTGTATATGTTAAAAATTGTTTGGTAGCCTCAGAAAAAAATGCAGGATGACTGAATAATTGTTTAAATGGCTACGATTCAATAGAAAAAGAACAAACTCCATGAATCTAGAATTTTTTAACCTTAAAAAAAGAGTCCAAGATGTTATACACACGGTATCTTTTATCTATCAACTACTCCTGGTTCTTTTTAACGTTCCTTATTATGTTTTAAACCTGTATGATGGTCATGGTCCAAGATGAAACCTTGCAAATTTTCCAGTTTTTCTTTCACCAAAAAGGTCTCCTCAGTCCTTTCTTAAAGCTTGAGTCCTTTTCCTCATTGGCAGATGTGCTGAAACTTCTTTGTTTTACGTACTGTCTCTCAGATGGTGTCCATTCATGTTTTCTTTAAGCAGTGCATCTTGATAATTGCATTTCTTGTCTAAGGTTCTGTTCCAATTTGTTATGTTTGATTTATTTATTTATTGGAATTGTATATTATGTTTTCTGTCTGAGGTTTAAAAGAACATTACAACTACAAGCTTGAATGAAAGCTCTACCTGTGGCAAATTGAAATCTGGTTCAAAATAATACTATAGACCTGAACATCTGATTGAATATCATTCAAGGGTTGAGTTAGAAAATACAGTAATACTCAGCCCAAAATGTAATTCACAGTATTTTCATCTCCAGTTTGTTTGGATGAAATGGCTTGCCTTACCATGTTTGAAGTCTTATTTTACACAATATAGACTTTAACAGCCACAAGGCAACGCAAGGCAATTTTATTTATAAAGCACACTTTAAACAAAAAGGTAATTCAAGGTGCTTTACATGGTTAGAGGATAAAGTAAAAATAGCAATAAAGCATTAAACACACACAAAGCATATGATACATGAAAACATTACTGAAAGGCAACTCTAAGCAGATGGGTTTTTGGTCTTGATTTAAAAGAAGTCAGTGTTTCAGCAGGTTTTTCAGCAGTTGTCTGGAAGTTTGTTCCAGATTAGAGGAGCATAGAAACTGAAAGCTGCTTCTCCAGGTTTGGTTCTAATTCTAGGGATGATTAGTCGACTGGAATTAGAGGTCTTTAAACTACTTTAGTGCTAAGCCATTCAATGATTTATAAACTAGTAAAAGTATTTTGAAGTCTATTCTCTGAGCCACAGGGAGCCAATGTAGGGACTTTAGAACTGGGGTGATGTGCTCTACTTTCCCGGTTATCGTGAGGAACATGAGCAGCAGAGTTCTGCATCAGCTGCAGCTGCACCAGTGAAGACACTGTTGCAGTAATCAATCAGACTAAAGATAAATGCATGGATGAGTTTTTCGAGGTCCTTTCGCGACATCAGTCCTTTGATCCTAGAAATGTTCTTCAGGTGATAGAAGGCTGACCTTGTTATTGCCTTTATGTGACACTGGAGGTTCAGGTCTGAGTCCATCCCTGCACCTAGATTTCTGGTCTGATCAGTAGTTTCTAGCTGTATTAACTGAAGCTTTGTGCTGACTCGTGTTGATCGTTCCTCTTTAAGTCCAAAAAAAACTACTTCAGTTTTGTTTCTGTTCAGCTGGAGAAAGTTGTGGCACATCCATCAATTGAATTGCTTGATGCATTTATTTTTAGGGTTTGGATGGGTTCAAAGTCACCTGGTGACATTATAATGTAGAGCTGAGCATCATCTGGATAGTTGTGGTAGCTAATTTTATTGGTTGCTATAATCTTGCCTAGTGGGAGCATGTAAATATTAAAAAGGAGGAGCCCCAGGATAGAGCTCTGGGGCACCCCACATGTAATTTCTGTTTGTTCCGATGAAAAGTCTCCTATTGTAACAAAGAAGTCCCTGTTCTTTAGGTATGACACAAACCAGCCAAGTGCTGGACCAGAGAGTCCGACCCAGCTCTCTAGTCATTCCCATCATACTAACCATTTCACTTACCCCACTCCATTTTCTTTCTCCGCTCCGTTATCCAGGCTTAACCGTTGCAGTTTCCTGTCCTGACTCTCTCCCGATTTCCTCTTTAAATAAAACTCTTAAAATCCGGTTCTTTTGTCTAGAGTTGATGCCTGAAATTAGAGTCTTTAGAGCCAAATTATGTCAATGACAGGAAGAACTTTCTTTAGAAAATATGTGGGTATGATATCAAGACAGCAAGAGGAGGAGCTTAATTGGGTTATGATTTCATCAAGGTTTTTTTGGTTGAATTTATGGAATTCAGAAATTTTCTCTATATTGGTGTTGATTGGAGATGACATTGGTAGTGGGTTCGGCACTAAAATACAGACTGGCCGTCTAATTGTTAGAATCTTTTCAGTGAAAAAGCTGGCAAATTCATTCCAAGCCCTAGTGGAATTTAGGTTGTCGGTATGGATGTTAAAGTCCCCCACAACGATTATTTGGTCATAGTTGATACATATTACAGAAATAAGGTTGCTAAAATCATTAAAAAAGTTAGAGTTAAGTTTTGGAGGTTTATATAAACTTAGATATAAAGCTTTGTTAGGCCAATTTATCTGGGTAGCTAAGTATTCAAAAGAGTCAAATGGGCCTAGGAATACCTTTGTAAAGTGAATTGAGTAATGAAAAATTGTGTCTACACCTCCACCTCGTTTGTGTTTCCTTCTCTAATCTGTGTCTTCAGTATGTCAGAGAAGTTTCTGGCATTGTAAATATTTACTTAAGAACGCTGCAGTGAGCACTCTACATCTTTGCTCGCTGCTGGTGCGGTCATAGAAGAGGTGGGAAGTAAATAAATAAATAAATAAATAAATAAATAAATAGTCTGCAGCTCCAGCCTGAATTGGACAGGACGTTCATCAATGGTCCTTTCCAAGCCCTGTTGTTTTCTTACCTTACATGTTGCCTTCAGTCTTTTATTTTATTTTATTTTTTTATTTTTTTTAACGTGTCCTGTTTGGCAGTGTGGAGCTCAGAATTGGTGTCTGAGTACCAAGTAGAAGCCCAACAGATTTACTTTCACAAGCGGAGCAGTACAGCTTTTGCTATAGTACTCCACTTGATATATGTGTGAAAAATCTTTACTATGAATTGCTGGGGGTATTATTTCCTGATGTTATGGACACGGAGACGGAAAATTAAGGAGAAGGAAGATGAAGAAGAGAGGTAGGAAACAAAAAGTCAAGAGAGAGGGTGAGTTGAAAATACAAGAGAGGAAGGTGAACAAAGAAAACACAGGAAGACATTGAAGTCTGCCTCCATAGCCACAGGACGGCAGAGAGAGGGGGAAAAACAGAACAAAACACGAAAAAGGAACATCGACAAAACAAAACAAACATTGTGAACTAAGAACTACACAACCACATCAAACAAAAATAGATATAAAAATACAACAACAATGTCACAGAAAAACTCATGGTACCGATTAATCAAGCTCTAGTAATTATAACCTCAGCCCAAGAATATATCCTTAAACACCAGAGAGCCCACATCTATGTGTGTGTGTTAGCATGCTGGTGCATATAAGGTTTCTCCATAATAGTGTTCGATAGCTGGTGTGAGCAGGAATCAATCCGTCTCCCAGGAATCGATGCAGACATGAAGGAGATCGGAGCAAACACGTCCAAAGGACCCCCAGAGCCCCAGGCGGACCCGGGCGGGGCCGACCGCATCCCCCAAGAGTGGAGCAAAGGAGGACCCCAGGGGAACATCCAGCGGCCACTATGCAGGGGCCCGGGGGGCAGCAGTGACGAGCCCACGGGCCCCGCCGGCAACCGGCCGCGCCAGGGCGGGCCGGTCAATGGACCGGGAGAGCCGGAGCCCAGGGGCACCCCACCCCCCAGCAGGGACCCAACAAGGGACCGGCCGACGAGGAGCCCCCGGCACTGCAGGGGCCGCGGCCGGCCGCCACGTGCCGCCTCCACCCTAGGCCAATCCCCACCGCCAACATCCCAGCGCCCCACCGATAGCCGCAGGGGACATACAGCATCCCCAGGCCGGGCTCAGCCAGCATCTGGACACCAAGTTGTACCAGCTCCCGGGTCCTGATCCCGCGCAACGCAGGGCGCCGAGACCAGGCATCCAACGAGGCCCAGGGCCGGTCCAACCCGCCAATGAACCGCCCACGCATGGTGCGCACAGAACAGGTGATCAAACGAGCAGAGATGCCGGATCCGCATCCCGCCGAGCCACCGAGCAGGCACCACCCAACAATCCCAAACCAAGCAAAGGAAGATATCAGCCCAGCGCATTGGCCGACTGACACACCGGCCCCCCCAGGCCCGGCCAGGCACGCACCAGGTCCGAACAGGATTGGCCACCGGTGCACCGGCAGGCAGGGGCCCCCATCACCGGCGGGGAGTGACGGAGGGGAAATAGGCCCCCCATTAAGTGTAAGGCCTGAGATGCGCCAGGCGAGGGGGCAGACCAAGATCCAACCTGACAGGTAGACAAAGACATGCAGACACAGTCATACGTTCCCTCCCTCTTAAACACATACATTCTCACTGACTCACCAAGACACCCAAAAAAATGACGCTGTACCCTCACTCATACACCCCATACACACTTTATGCTCCCAGGTCCAGGTACCGATGCCCCAGTAGAGCCACCAGCCCCCGGACCCGGGAAATGGACCCCCTACCTTCTAGGACGGAGACAAGCAGCATGTGGGGAAGGCAGCCACACATCCCCCATCCCCCACCCCGAGCCCTAAGTGTCTATATGTGGTTTAATAGTGGGCACCGGCACCAGAGGTGAAGCTGATTGAACCGCTCCCCCTCTGGATGCCGAAAAGTGTGCCCACCCCAAAGACCCTACATATGTGTCGCGTGAGAATGTTATAAGTGGGAGTGTCTAAGTTGTATATTAAAATTGGGACCCAGGACACCACGGGATAGCGAGGAGGGAAGCCCCTCCTCGCATGCCAGTGATGTGCCCATGCCCCAAGACCCTATATGAGTGGTAAAGTGATGGAGCGGGTGGACAGAGGTGTCCAGGGATGGGGAGGGAAGGACTGGGAGACAAAATGTCTTCCCAGGGAGCCAGCTCCCCCACTGACCCCAATAGGCACCGCTGTTCACCGGGATCCACCAGGGGAGGGAGGCCATGGCACGTTCGACCCGGGGCCCACGGCCACAGCACTACAAAGCCCCACAGACCCCAAGGCAGTCCCCCCAGCCCCGTCCCAGAAGGGGAACTAAACCCACCCTGACATTCGCTCTACTCTCAAAACACAAAAGACACTAGACACCCAGGTTGAGTTCGCCCCCCCCCCTCCCGCACACCCCTCCCCCCCGTCCAAGTGCCCTCGTAGGGGGAGAGCACCTGTCGCTACACAGCAGCAGCCTCCCCGCCAGCAAAGGAGGCCACCAGTGCCACCCGCACACCGGAGGCCCTCGTAGCCCAAACCACGGCGACGTACCTGCCCAAACCAGGAGCAAACAGATGAGCCGGGCGGCCAAACCCACCAGGCCGACATCCACCAGCCTCATTCCTTGTGGAGCGACCACTGTTGCTCAACGGCCCGGCAGGAGACCAAACCCAGCGCCCCACCCACCTGCCCTGCACGCCCACCACCCGGCCAGTCCATCCGCAAGTCCGACCGAACCCGGCCAGATGCCCAACCCCAGCGCCCCGCACAAAGACCAAGACCCAGGAGCCAAGTCCAGTGTGAAAAAGGACTGATCCGGCCCAGAAACGCCACCCAGCCGCCGCGACCAGAAGCCAGGCACCCCAACCAGCAAACAAGGCGAGACGCCATACAGGGGCCGGCGATGACAATCGGCCCAGAGAAAAAGAGAGAGGCGGCTGCACATGCCGGCCGCCGGCCAGCCCCGACCCCCACAGGCAACAGAGACCCCACGCCGGCCGACCCCCAGCCAGGACCACAGCTAGGGGGTGCGGCGCCCCCGAGCCCCGAATCCCCAGGCCCACCCCAGACCCTACCCAGGCGCAACACGGCCACCAGGCCAGTAACCCATGTCCGCCAGTGCAACCCCCCCAAGGCACTGTATGCAGCCATCAGGAGTTACCACCCAAAACCCCAGGCCGGCCACAACGTCCAGCGCCCCATCAGCCCAGTGATCCCACCCCCTGGGGTCCCCCCCAGACGCCTCCAACCCCAAAACCCCCATATCAGCAACAGTGTCCCAAACGACAAAACCAAGTGCCCCCCACCCCCACTAGGTGATGGAGCCGATCAAAGGAGCCCAGAGAGATTGATCAGATATGGAGCCAGAGGCCGTCTCAAGACCAATATGGTCCAACAAGAGATTTCTATACTGATTAATATTAAGAGCTTTTTTATTTTTCCAGTTCAGGAGGATAGTTTTCTTAGCGATGCATAAGGCAATGTGAACCATTAAAACTGACTTTGTGTCCATGGTGACATCATTTAAATTTCCTAACAGGCAAATTGAGGGAGATGGTGGGATGTTACATTTCAGACACTTTGATAAGTCCTCACATATCTGGCACCAAAATGTCTTAACAGGTGGACAGAACCAAAGCGCATGAACATAAGTATCTGGTATATTGCTTGTGCATTGTAAGCAGGTATTAGACGATGTAAAACCCATCCTAAACATTCGCTGACCTGTATAGTGTACTCTATGAAGGATTTTGTATTGTATTAATTGCAAATGAGGATTTTTTGTTATTTTAAAGGTTCTTAAACATATATGAGACCAGACGTTTTGGTCAAAGCTGGCTGATAAATCCACCTCCCATTTTGAAATAGGGATGGCTATTGATTCATCTAATGTAGATAACGTTTTGTATATTTTAGACAGCAATTCAGGGGAGTTGAGATTAAGAAAATCTAAAACTCTTGCTGGAATTTGTAATTCAGCTGTTTTGAGCCTAAATTTACCTTTAATAATAGATTTAATTTCTTGATATTCTAAGAATTTGTTTTTTATCAATTCCATATTGTGTAATTAATGTATTAAATGGGATAAAGTCTGTTCCTTCAAATATGTGTTCCAGGTATTCAATTCCATTGCACCTTTCCATTGCAGTCTTTTTATTTATAGTAATCTTTCCCTGAAGAGTTTCACATGTATTTCAATTGTTTTTTCAAACGTGACGAATCCATCAATAAGTAAAATGACTTGTGCACTAAAAATACAATGAATTAATGTATGAATAAATAAATAAATTAGATTTGGAGGTAATGTTAACATTATCAACAGAAAACACAAATATATCTATATTTTTTCCTTTGTACAAAGTTATTGTATACTTATTTGACAGTTTTTGTCTGCAACAATGGATGTCCAAAATATTGATTTTCAATAATACTACATAGAAAATGTCTACATCTCACAGTTTTGTTTTCCAATATTTATGTCCTCCTGCGTAGTCATTGATGTTAGACTTGATCAAATGCTGCTCCTGCAGCCAGAGGCTGAATGTGGTGAAACCGTTCTTATCTCCAGGATCCATCGTCTCTATTTACACAGTCCATCCTTTTTAAACTGTGTTATTGATCTTGACCTAGGTCACGCAGGTTTGGCATCAATGCGGGGGACAGGGATTGAGGTTTTGCAAATGGGAGAGAAAGGGCAAAGAAACTAAGCCCACAGTGGAAGAGGAAGCAGCTTAGAGGTATGTCTTTCTTACTCAGCATTTCCCTCAGATTTATCAGTTTTATTTTAACATGAAAACTCATATTTGAGATTTTATGAAAATAATTTCTTCCTTAAGTTTGAGTTTGTATTGATCATTCTTTACCTCAGAATTCCTATATTTAATTTATGTTACACTTTAATTTACATTTATAATAAGCTAAACTTCCATGTTTTGTTTGAATGGCTTGTTGCTGTTGCTAAATGACTTGTTAATTTGCTGGTAAAAATAATGAATGTAAAAACAATAAAAATATTCTGAGCTCTTGTGTAAGAATCTCTTTAAAATAAAGTCAAATCTACATCTTGTGTTTATTGAGCAACATGACCAACATCATAATCTTTCCTGAATCCTGGTACAGCTTCCCTTTTATTCTAATCAACAGAAGCACAAAGGTGCATTTGGTGTTATATATTTTCACAACATTTATACCACATTAGATGGCTATGCGTGAGTCTTCCTGTCGCTCTGTGTTGCACATATTGTTGCCATGACCTCCCCTCACTCTCTTGTCTTTGAGCTGTAATTCAAACTTCCCATGGAAGCAGCTGCAGCAGTAGCAGCAGCATCTCCAGAGCTTTCCGAAACAAAACATGTCCTTTCTGGCTTAAATGAGATTGAAAGGGGCTTTAAGATTTGGCTTAATTGTTGTCTTTTCCAAAGTTTAATTATAAAAACACCAAAGCACTGCCATTGTGGCTTTCTAATTCCTCTGTGTTACGCTAATTATGTAGCATTAATGGAGGTTTTTCTGTTGCAGCGTCACACTCATTAACTTAGCGGTGACACTGCCCTTAATTGGATGAGAGGCCATTAAGTCAAACTTCTCAGATTAAAATTTTCATTTTATTTATGTAAGGACTAGGTGAAAACACATTTACAATGTTTGAAATATTTTTTCACCTATCTTTAATTTTCTCTATGGTCATTTCTACAGCCACTTATTTTTCATCAAAATAGCACTTTCCTCTATAAACAAGAACAAATCGAGGCCTCGGTCACGTGATGTCCCGTTCTTGGTGCACGCTTCGAATCGAGGCTTCATTTAGGACACCCACTTTTGCTTGAGACACGCTTTGGAGCCTCGGTTCATTTGTCCCATCACTAGCTGTGATCAGTTCTTCAGCTTCTCCAAAAACTCTGGCTACTTTCCATGTCTGACAGTCCTTTGGCTACCGGCTCACCTGTGTCCTCGCTCCAGCGTCAATCTCTGCCTGTCCGCCCTCAAAACTCAGTCCACATTCTCAAGATCCCTCATCACCTCCCAGAGCTTTCAAGGAAGATCTCGCAGACATCCCGGACTTCTAGCTTCTCCTCCCTGGCGTCATCACCACCTGCTGACAGTAAGCCGATCTTGAGTACAATCAAACAATTCTCATTTATCAAGGACAACTACTTGCCTTCGTTTTTCTGTTCTGCAGTTCTCCTCATCTCCATTCTACCATGCAGTGTCCCTGGTTCCAGAGATCTACCTACATTCATTGTTTAAAAAAACTGTTTTATTATATCACAACTGGTCTTCCTAGTGGTGTTCTGCATGTGGGTCAGAAAGCTAAACTCAAACACGACAATTTCAGGTTTAATAATATTAACATCAAATCGACCTCCACTTAACATAAGCAAAGACAGAAAACAGACCACCACTGTTTTCCAATCTCAAGTATTCCCCTTTCCCACATACCCACACATGCCCCCAATTACCCTACGAGCACTGCATGTGCAACATCATTAATAAGATCCACTAATAATGGTGGTGAGCTCCATTGGCCGTGAGTGAGATTTGACTAATTACTGTAATTGTATTGGAGTCATGCTCATTAAATATGAAAATTGTGTTCTGTGAAATGAAAGCGGCTTCATGATCACTCTTGTACAGGCGAGAAATAAATTGGAGAACGGTTTCTCACTGTGCAATTAACCACAGCTACCTGCCACGCCCGCCAATCTGCTAACGCAGTGTATGTGTCATGGTTTAGGGTACATTTTCTGTGGATATTTGCCCTTGTTTTTCTTTGCTCATGATGTATGCATAATCTGCTCACCCATAAAATGTGAAAACGTTTTTTGGAGAGCACATAATTGCAGTTAAAATGATTTTCTTCAGCTTACTTCTTATTCACAACCATCACAACAAATTAACAAGATAATTGTTTGTGTATCTCATCTGACCTGAAAGTGATTTCATTAGTTTCCTCGAGTATGTAATTTGTAAACCCACAATTTCTTTCTTTCGCATAAGAAAAACAACTTCTGTTCATTTTTCTTTTCATCATCTCAGGGGATTTTTTAAGGAGCTGAGGGGAGTCCAGTGTGTAGATGACAGCATCCAAGAGGAGATACGTCCCACTAGATGACTGAGGACCTATGGCCTGGTTTGCTTCTGCATGCTAAAGTAAAAAAAAATAATCTTGCATTTCAAATGTGGTGTTTAGCTGTGGTGGTGCCCAATAACAAAACTGTGTCACGGTTGAGACGCTTCAGTGAAAAAGCCCTGATTTTGTCTGAGGAGATATAGAGGTGAGTAGAGGCAGGTAAACAAAGCATAAAGTGGAGGTCAAATGCTAATGAGTGCTCCATTTGTGGCGTCTGCTCACTTCGAAGGTAAAGTAAGACTATCGCACCCAGATGCAATAAATCATACAAATAAATAATATATTTTAAGTTTCAGAGAAGACTTTGTTGTGTTTATTGGCCTCCTGGAATGAATTCATGGCTGAGTGCTGATTTCTCTTCATGTGGCCTTATTAAAATGTCCCATTTAAACCAATTTACACATTTGACAAGTACGAGTCACATATACCAAACTAAAAACTTAACTTTCTGAGCTCTCAATCCTCTAAGTTAGTTTTAAATAACAAAACAACACAAGTCTACTGTGTTTTTAAACACATGATAATTTTACAGCTGGTATGCTTTAAATATGGAAACTGAGAAGAAAAAAAGTAAACTAAACCAAAAGGACGTAAGGAAGGAAGGACACAAGGAAAGTAAAACGAAATTGAGGAAAGAAAGATAGGAAGGAATGACAGAGAATAAAAGATGGAAATTAAGGAAAGATACACAAAACCAAAGAAGGAATGACCAGAAATGATAGACCGAAAAGTAGGAAGGACACAAATAGATAAAGAATGAATGATATAGGGAAAGAAAGCAGAAAGGAAGGAAACAAGGAAGGATAGGCAGGAGGAAAGGACAAAAATAAGGAAAGAATGCATGGAAGGAAGGACACAAGGAATGCAAGAAAGTAAGAAAGAAAAAACGAAAGAAAGCAAATAAATTAAGGAAAGAAGAACACAAGGAATGGAGGTAAGACACAACGAAGTAAAGACAGGAATTGAGGAAGAAAAAACCATTAGGATTGAGAATAAAATCTGCAATATTTCTCCATATTTTTATTTTCTTTGTCTATATCTATCCAACATGGAATGATAGTAAAATCAAATTTGATATATTTGCTTACTTTTACAGACTGCACTGGAACTCTAAGCAGCATACATGAAAAGTCAATTTCTTTAAGCACTACAACATCGTACCATAACTCACCATTTGCTCAACAGTCAATAGACTATTCAGAACCCTGTTAAGTACTGTAACTTGTCATAGCAGAGATACAGGCTGTGATTTGAACAGATGCGATGCCTTTGGGGGGTTTGCAGCTGTTATAGGGTCTTAGATACCCACAGCTGCCCCATCTATGTCTGAGACTAGCGACAGAAGAGAGTGACTGACGAGGTGAGGAAAAATAGGAGAAAAGGGCTGAGCACATTGCTATTTGATCATCTTTGCTTCCCCTCAGTTAGTATTGCTGCCCATAGGTGGTGCTCAACTCCTTTAAGAAAAAGCAGCAGCTGTTCTCAGGGATGCTCATCAGTAAGTGCCACAGGCTGCGCAGCGGTGGTGTTAGGGATGAGCTGTGGAAAAAGGAACGCTTACCTGTCCTTGAGCCGGACTAGAGCAGGAAAAAAAAAGTAAATTCAGCATGTATGTACCCTGCAGCCAGGAGCCATAAATCATGACCTTCTTCAATTTACACAGTGAGCATATTGATGGTTTCCTATCTCCTTCAGTCACTTTCACCTGGTTACATCGTCTAAAACAACACCACTCCGAATAACCATGACTGACACTTTAAAGCCTATTCTCAGGGGACTCGCACCTCGGCCGATGAATAATCCTTGTATGAGCCAGAGGATGAAATGTGAGTATACAGAAAAAGTGGCTAAAGCCGGTTGGCCTGGCACAAGGTCGCATTTAGGAGTGTGATAATAGATTTACTGTGTGTAACATCAGGAAACGGTGATTAACAGACCAGAGCTTGCCGAAGAGCCTGACACCAAGTTGCAATTTAAAGAGAATGAAACTGGGTTTATAAGATGGAAAGTCACTAGGAGGACACTGACCCATTCCCTAATTCCCTTCTTTGGGATTGAAGACAAGAGGAATGAAACTGACAGTCTTTTCACACAAGTTAACAAGACTTTTTATTATATTGTGGTGATTTTCCTTCTTTACCATTTTGTACCTTGCAGTTTTGGTCTTTTCGTACCTGATTTTTTTTTTAGGGCATGAATTTGTGCCATCTACTCCAGTACCCACTTGGACAACTGATGATTTTAATTCATTTCCAAGATTCTGCTGTGGCTAATATAATATGGTCATATGACTCCAAAGAATAAAAGCTACCTACAGGAGATTCCACATATGTATTTTGGCTTGATTAGGGGACCTAATGTACCACATTTCAAGAGTCTTTTAATTATTTAGTTAAGGCAAAGCACATTAATCGATATATTAACAATAGGCTTGCAGAACTTTGTACTTTATTTGTTAAAACAACACTCATTAACATCAGTGGAGACTAGAATAAAAACAATTGCCATTATTAATATTGAGTCCCGTTCAACCACTATTGTCTCTAAAAAATTAAAAATTGACAAGCCCATTTATTTGTTTAATTCAATTTTCTGTTGAGTGTTTTTTTTCAATCTGGACATGTTACTGATTTTGTTTAGGGGAATGCTTTGTGGCAGGCTGATTAAACACAGACTTACTCACCCCACCCCCCCTCTCACCCTTTATATTGGCTGGAGTTGAAAGGCCAGTAAATGAAATGACTTCCACAGGATTGCACCACAAAGGAAGTGAGTGTGTCAGATGTGCATTCAGCCAACGTTGTAGCCAACGGAAGGTCAACCGGGACACGAAGTAGACAGCCACCTAACCGTTGGTCTCGGGCAGAAGGATGCCGTTACACCCTGAGGCACCGTCTTGCGAACACAGATGCATGTTCATGTATGTGAAAATAATTGGTCACCTTTCAGATTGTGTGAGAGGACAACAAAGTGTGAAATCAACACATTTATTCACACTGGTGGGTACTTTCTTTAAAATTTGCTGAATGCATTATTAAGATAAATGTTTCTCATCTGAAAGCTGCTTTTTTGAAGGTATTTATCTTAGTGTAATTTGTAACACCTGGTCTTGTTAATTTCAATTTGATTATATTTTTAAATAAATCACCACAGTATAGAAATAAAACTTAAACACAGGGTTGAATATAAAGTTGTTGTGCAATATTTGTGTTTAAAATGCAATTCATCAATAAATACAGCGAATTTAACACAAGTAAGCCTGTTATTGAAGCTCCGTGTAATTAAGTGAAATGACAAATTGAATAGTTATTGAACTGAATTAGCGACAACTTCAAGAAACAAGGTATCTGCATTGCTCAGGTGTAATTAAATGCTAAGGGTTTTTGGGGACCTGTTATTTGCATTCTGATCTTCAGAGTTTGGCAACTGACTGGGCCGCTCACAGGTTTAATTTTTCTTCTTTTAAACAAATCGAGAGTTTTCACTGCAGTGGGATCACTGACTTGATGAAAAATCCTCCCTAATTACATCTTTCTTTCCTTCCCCAGTTATATGAAGTTTGCCAAAGCCACATGCTGAAAAACAGCCTCATGCCATGGTGCTCCTACCTTCACACTTCACTGCTGGTGTGGGTTTTTGAGGTGATGTACAGGGCCATTGCTTCTTGAAAAGTGAGCAAAGACATCCAAAGAAATACCTTAAACCTTAAACAAGCTGTAACATGCTTATTCCCTCTAGAATGGAGTCTTTTGTAGTGAGAGGGGAAAAAGGATGTTGCAACTGAGTGATGTATTTACTGTTTTCACGGAAAACCTGTACCTGTTGAATCCAGGTTTTTCTGAAGATCCCTGCATTTTGTCATCGGCCTGGTTAATCGTTTTATTTTTGTTTTAAATCTTAAGAAGAAACACTTGGGTGTGAGTGGTTTATGAAGAAATATGGCGAGAAACTAGATTATGGTTCCAACAGTGCGGAGTTAGCTATTGACGAGCTTAAAGATTCAGCCATGGGAACAGAAAACACTCACCTATGACAACTAAGTTTTTTTTCTAACATGTTTGGACACATTGACATTATATTTATAATTTCTGGTAAGGAATAAATGAGCACATAATGATTTACAACTTCCTAAAATGACATAAATTGGACATGGCACGTTTGAGAAGCACATGATGACTTTCTTACATAATTAACCATCATTTCCAATGAGTTAATGAACAGGAAGTTTGTCATTTTTATATCTCAGACATGCAGTCGTTGTGCTGCTGACTGTTGAAGTGAAAGACCATGGTAGGAACTCAGAGCGGTCTGACACCTTCAAAATGAAGAACGCAGCAGCTTATGAGTCTGGTAATGGATTTAAAGTGGTCCCAAAAGAATTTGAAATTGCCCTGGAGGTTTTTGTAAACAGCTGAAGGACAATCAAAATTATTCCCACCATGCTCAGGTCTGGGTGCCCATGCGTTTTCACTGAGAGAGCAGACCACAAGATGCTAAAAAAATACAAAAACTCTGACATATTATCATGGGCTGTAAACTGGGCCTTTGCTGCTCATGATGTGAAAGTCAGTGTGAGTACAATTTCCCTTCAGTGGGAGATGTGCAAAGAGGAAACATTTCTGAGAAAAACATTGACGCAAAACAGAAGGTTAACAGAGAGAAGATGGACAAGGAAAATAACGTCTGGAGTATTGTTGTTTGAATTGATGAATCTAAAATGTCATCATTTGGACACCAGAACACATGACATGTTTTGGCATAAACCAAGTAATGTACAGCATTCCAGGATGAGAACCTCATACCAGCTGTGAAGCAGAGAGCCAGAAATGAGTTTGGAGACGTTTTGCTCCAGCAGGACCTGGCCAGCTCACCATCTTATATCCACCATGAATTTTGTGGTTAATCAGAGGGTGCTTGACAAAAATGTGAGACCCTTTGTAAAAAAAAAATAAAGTTGAAGCAGAAAAGCAACATGACGATGACCCAAAGCATGCCAGTAAAGTCACCAAGGACTGACTGAGAATTAAGAAAATTCTTGGGCAACTCTTTATAAGACACTCCACCCTCTAATCTAACTTTTTTCTGAGTTCGACTATACATGTTTGTTTAGAGTAAATAATTATAATAGTATCTACAATTAAACCCCTTTATTTTACAGAAAGGAGATTAGACACCAAAATAAGTACTTCTCTTTTGACTGTTTAAAAGGGTCTTATGATTTTTTTCATGGCTCTACCTCTGCAACCAAAGCCATCTGGATCTTTCGTTTTGTAACAATAAGGTTGAAAGGGTCTTTTATCAGTTCTTTGCTTTTATCTGTGATTAGATACTTGTGTGATACATCAGTAATATTTAGTCTTTCAACTAAAACTAAAACCAGTAGATATTAATTTGCTCTGATTGGGGAGAGGGTTGCATTTTAAATCCTGTCTTCATTACGTACAACTTGATGTATGGACTAGTGTGGATTCTTGTTGTTACTGGCATGTGTCTGAACCTTATTTCTCTAGTTAAAGTTATGGCAGTGTAAGGTTTGGAGAAGAAATATTGTCACAAGAGTGATTCTCAGTGGCTGTGGTACCCATATGAAATATAATCATTTGAACAATGTGGTGAAAACATGTTTATCTTTAACAGAGAAATGTGTGTCTACTGAAGATCCTTATTAAATGAAATCTGTGTATTTTTCCTGTGCAGGTGAAAAAGTGTTTTTTCTCATGTCTTTAAATAAAAAGCTCATTAGCCATGATTTCATAAATTGTGTTTTTTTTTTATTGTCACTGTACATTCAGTGCATTGTTAGATCTGGTTGCCCTACTCCCCCACAAAAGCATTTATTTACACATGGATACAGTAGGCATAAATACATCAAACAAAACACAGTAAATGCCACACAGCCCTGTCCAGTGAATCTGAGCTTCTTTCCATTATTTACTTTTTCATACTTTTTTCTTACAGCCCACATTAGCCTGCCTCCCCCTTGAAGCATGAAGAAAGTTTGTAATTACAATGAACCAAAGCTCCCTTTTAACTTGATTCATATATCACAAATGCAAACATATTGCTTTTGAAGAGGGAGAGAAACCTCTTGGGTAATCACTAGTCTGTGGTGCACACACCTAGCAGGTTCCTCTTTACACTATGGAACAGATCGGCCGGGGAGGTTCCTCCGTGTTTTATGTAAATCTCGTCATCTCAGAGTGCATGGAGATGAGGTAAGTCCGCAAATGGAGCAGCGAATGAGTAGCTTTCCTCCGAGGAATGTGTGCCTCCTCCCCCACCACCAATTGTAACTTCATCTACATTTTTTTTAATACCCAGCCGGTGATGTCACTTTATTTCTGTGCCACTGACTCCCAGGAGAATTCCATGGCCCGCTTCCAAGCCCAGTGTAATTTTCAAAATATGAATTGAGGTATAGGGTCTAGACGACTTTAGTCGCTGTACGTCCTGCTTTGCTGATAACCAAAAATGGAAACACAGAGAAAATGAGAGAGACAAAAATACAGAAAAATAATACCATCCTTTAAAATCCCTAAAACAAATACAATGAATTTGTTCTTTTTTCACTTTAAACAGAGATTTGTATAATACACTGGGCTGTAAATATGTGTTCCTAATCTGCATGAGAATACATTAAAGTGGCAAACTGAACACGTGATCATAGTCACATCAATGCACAGCAGATACAGTATAATACAGTGAATTGCACAATGCATTTATACAGTATGTTCAAGTTGTAAACAAAGCACAACTAAGTCAGTCTGATGCTCCAAACAAAAGGAACACAGGTGGCCATATTCGCCTTGCATAGCCCAGTGATCGCTGCTCTGTTAGGAAACTATTTTCGATACCCTTTGTGGAGGTTTAGACAAAAAAAACCTCCCCACCGTCAGCTAAAATAAAACGCCTCTCGTCCCCAAGGTAGAGCTAAAGCACAAATTTAATTGCTCCATTTCTTTTGAGAATTTCAGCTTAACACACAATTATAATTAATTGGCTATTGTAGAACCGTTTTAGAAGTCTGAACATAAATTAGGCAATTTCTTTATTTTTTTATCACATTAATTTGTGATTGGGGAAAAAGCTAAACAACTTTTTTTTCTGTGTTAGTTAAGTCACAACAAGTTTAAAGGTTCCCCTTACAAAAGAATATCAGGAGCTGGGTGTGTAATTTCTCCCCTCTAGCATAAAAAAGAATAATAATTTGTACTCTCATTGTAATTACACTTCAGTCTTTCTGTTATATTTACCAAGATGTTGGTCATCTTCACCATCAGAAGCTTAGAGCGAATGGACACAACAGAATTTTTATGTGACAACAGCTTGTTAGTTTAAAAATGTAGTCGCGTGAGTGTTTCTGCTTTGGTTTAATACTAACCCGAGGTTATAATTCCCTCATTTCACTTGGAGATAGATTAGCTGGTTAACAATTGGGGAGATGCACCATGGAAATTCTATTTTCGACAGTATGAGTTTAAAATGATCTATGCATTATATAATAGTTAATCAATAGCATCTTTCTGGGAGATCCTCAGAGATGCTAGTTACTTATGCTTCCATCGCGTTCGGGCAAAAGCTAATGGCACTTGACTTTTTAAAGACACCACAGCCTTTGTGTGGAATTATATGTTTCTCCCTAAAACCCTAAAAGCTGCTGATTAACCTGTCCTCTTATCATTGACAGCTATTGGTTACATTTTCCATCTTACCTGTTTAGATTATAGAAACTGTAATAATATGTTATTAACAGAGACAATATTATGATATGTTACGTGCTTTCTTTAAATAATTTAGCGTCAGTGTGGTGAAGGGGCAAATATCCATATCCAAAACGTTCAGGTATGAAAATACCAAAACTTCAAATGTGTGAACTTGCGAAGAAGCAAAATGACCAGTATCCTTTAGCAACTAGTTTGGATCTGGTAGTTCTACGATCTTAAGGCCTATGATTAATTGTGGATCATACTCATGTATCACTTTGTTTGTTCTGAATGTTTAGCACTGCCTTTAAAAAAACAAAAATGGATACTACCAGTGAGCTGTAATGATGTACACTGTTAAAATTGCTTCAGTTCAGAGTGTAGCTTATGTTATTCCCAAATAATAAAAAACTAAGGAAAGTGTAAGTATCCTCCAGTTGAGCATCAACATTTTACCCTGTAATCCATATTTGGAGAAAATAAATCTAATCTCATAACAATTTTTAAAAAGTTGCCTTTGGTTATTACAAATTTGTCTTTAACCAAAAAAAAAAAACAAACATAAAAAAACAAAGTAGGATATCATGTATTAATGCTGCTGATAATCTATTCACATTCGAGGGACAAGAGTTTCATGAGCAGTCTGGTTTTCTTTAAGATACAAGGAAGACATTATAAACTAAATACAAATCCCAGAACAACTGGTTCTGTTTCAATAATTTTAAAAAATAACCCAAAATACAAAAACAAAACAGGAAAAAAGAATTGCCCAAAACAAGAAATCTAGCCTCTGAATTTGTTTGATGTTAATTCCAGGTTTTACTGCACAAAATGCGACTTTTTTGCAATGCTGCATAAGGTGACAAACTATCCAGATTAGTAGGAATTGAGGTGAGAATGAACTTTGACCTTCAGTGATCTTAAATATCAAAGTAACACAATTATGGGCAGAGAAGAGCAACTGTTTGCTTTGCCAACACAAGTTTGCCATCCTGGTGTTAGATAACTTCAGCAAAACAGCCTAATCAGATGATGCCAAAAGAGATTCAAGGCAAGATCAATATCAGTGACACCATGTTTTTGAGTTAAACAAATACAGGTGGAACTAAGAAAATACAACACTTCTATAATAAAATTGAATCTATTACATTGCTATCTAAACTTAAAAGCCTTAAAAACTAGCATAGCATGGAATTAGCCCCTAAAATCATCACAAAGTTGGCATCTATTGCATGACTCTCTGGATGTATCAGATTGCTTTATATTAGCAGTTGATTATTACATAATCTTTGACCAAAAAAAACAAAAACAAAAACCAACACTTTTATCAGAACAACATATAGCTTATCATTATTGAGTTGGCTTCACAGCATGTTTAGTTCCCAGTGTCAGAACAAAAAGAATTGGGAAGAGGCGCAGTTTTCCAAAAATACCATGACAATAGCTAGCTTTTAGTAGTACCCATTCTTTGTCACATTTACCAGAAGTGCAATTATGGCGTGAATGAAATGTTCACTCGTTACATTAACATTTGACATGGTCAAAACAAATGGATAGAGATTTTGACCATTCTTCTTTGACCAAATCTCTAGATCATCCACAGTCCTGGTTCCTTCTTATGCAGTTCAAATGGAAATCAACAATTTTCTTCTTTTATCATGATTATAATGATTAGCAAACAACTGCTCTACTTGAATGGCATGTTCTCTTGTTTACCCCATTTTGAAGTTTAGCTAAGATGAAGATAATATGTGAGTGAAAAGGAGGTCATGGTATATTAATTTAAAATTGTTCTGATCATCGTATCGTCCCCCCTGTATTGTGATACATATCGTATCAGAGTCTTGCCAATACACATCACCACAATTTACAATAATTGTGAATGTTAAGGCCAATGTTATTGTTTTCATTGACCTCATCATCATGCCCGGTCTGTTTAGGCTGGTCAGTTTTGACCAGTGGAGTGTACAATTTCTGTATTGTATATTTACTGTAACTGATGAATTGCCAATCTGTCCATCTCAGTCACTTTGCCGTTGTGTCCTTTGTCAAGACACTTTACCGGCTTTGCCTGCTGGTGATGGTCAGAGGGCCTGGTGGCACTGATTGAATGGCCGCCTCAATTCTGTCTGTCTGCCCCAGGTCAGATGTGGCTACAATGTAATTTACCACCATCAGTGTATGAATGTGTGTATGAATGAAGCCCAATTAACACTTTGGAATTGAAGTGATAAAACTCTATACAAATGCAGCCCACATACCAATCTGATAACTTTCTACTGAGCTTCAGTGGATCCATAGCCAATACAGATCACCTTTATGCCGCGTTCACACCGCACGCTTTGCCGCCATCAAAAAAACGCTCACAAAGTGACTAGTTTGAAGCCTATACATTTTTCAGCCTGAAGCTTGAAAATCCCGCCACTTGCTGAGCAAACAAAGAGAGCGTGGGTGGGGCTTCCTCTGTTGCCGGATGTTTCAAACAATAGCGAATCATATCGAAAGAGTGGCTTGGCTTTATTTGCTAAATAAGGCTAGACAACGTCGTCATCGGGAGCATCAATGCCGTTTGTGGATACACCCCATTCTTGAGAGGAGTTCTGAGTTTAACCATTTGCTCCAGGAGCTATGTATGGATGAGGTACTGCCGCTCCATTCAAGAAATGTGTAGCGACGTCACTACAGTGAGATTCTCTGATTGGTTGGCACTCAGGGGACGATGCCAAAAGTTCAGTTAGCTCCACTTCTGCGTTGCTGGCTGTTGACGCTTTGAAGCTTGGAAAGCAGCAAAAATGTCAAAAATTGCTGCGGCCAAAGCACACAAAGCACTGGGCGTTGACCTTTTGGGCAGTGTGAACGGGCCATTACAACTTCAGAAGTGGAAATGTTTTAAAATAGAGCAGTGCTGAGATGTAGCAGGGGAAGGGCTGGTATTGCGACCTTCTTCGACTTCTGTGACAAAAAAAAAAAGGCGCATTTTTGGCATAAGTTGATGTTCTTTCCCTTTACAAAAAATTAAACTTGTGAGGATTTGGGAGCCCCACATTGGGCCTTCCCACTGCAGCATACTTGAAAATTAGTAACTAACTCTCCTTTAATGGCTGAACAATCACACAATATTTTATACAATGAAGTACCGATATCAGCTCTTATAAATTATATTAAAAAGCCAATATTATGTGCAGGATTTCGGCCATTTACATTTATAATATCTCATATCCACAGTGGTGGAGAATTTATATAAATATGCTTGAGAATTTTCAAAAACTCAGAAATTCAATCCAGTTTACAGTAATTAGTTATGAATGTTAGCATTAGAGTGCTATATCCATTTTGTAGTGAACTACAAAATGGATGAAATTTTAATTCCAGTTAAAATTTTAAAACTCCTTACAAAATGTTGGACTCTCTCTCTGGTGGATAATTTGAACGAGTGAACAATTCAGACAGTCCTTTAGCTAGAAATGATAGCTGATCAACCACTGACGTTTGACCAAGTACAAAGCTGATTGAAATACCAAGTAAATGAAGCAACTATGAGGTAATTACATGGAAATGACCATCTTTGATGATAAGTTCAGAAAGCATCTTAAACAATTTTCCCTTTCACCCTGTGAGGTTTCACAAAATTTACAAAACACAAGTCTATTGCTGGAACAACTGAGATAAGAAAAGAGGAGAAACTGGAACACAAAATGTGGCTACGTTGCTGTACAGATCTTTAAATTATTACTTTTTCATTTTGAGATTTAGACAAAATAAGAAACAAATTCACAGAAGATTCAGGTGATATAGAGCAATGGGTCTCTGGTTATAATTAGACCTCAGTTGCCTGATTTCTGTACATTATTATATACATAATCATCATCCTTTTTTGTCAAGTTAATATTCACATTTTTAAAACTATACCAAGTTTTCTTTTTTTTCAATTTTTGCTATTATTTAAATAGGTAAAATGACTTCAGAGATCAAGCGTCATCCTTTGGTTGTGAATTGGCACTCCACCTTTATTTCTCATGGATTGTTGCTCGTCTCTGACTGAATGATGCAGCTGTTCCAGGTGTCAAGCCTTGGCCTCCAACATCTCGAGGAATAGTTTGTGCATGGGAACTTTTCCCTGCATTTTAATGTTGTAGAAGTGCTGAACAGCCTTTGTGGCGGTCTGACGGAGCAGAGGGAGGGTCATCAGCAGCTTGCCAGCCCGTCGTGGGTCCTCTGGGTGCTGAGATCCTTCATAATCTTGCAGAGCCTCATGCAGAGAGTCTTGGAGCCTTTGGACAGCTTCTACGCTCTCTATGTGCATGGAGTCTGGAGCAAGAGGAGGGGTGTGGAAGGAAAGAGTAAGAAAGAGATAACATCTTATCTGCTAAAGAGGCAAAACTTCTCAGCTATGAGATAACATTTAGAACTGTAGAATATTTTGTGGTTTAATTTGGTGAAATATGCAACATCAAAGTCTAAAAAAAAGGTCTCTAACATTTTTTTTCTATTGTATGAAATTACTTGTATTTTATCATATTTTAACAGTTTTTTCCTACACCATCTCACCAAATCTGACCTTTAACACACATTAAAGTATTTTCGCCAAGCCTTTTAAAAATATCCTTGCTGGATTTTGTGCTGGCTTCAGATCTGGTAAACAATAACATCTTCCGTACAAATTGCATCACAGAATCTTGAAGATATGAATATTTTTGGGAGTTTGTCAGGCTGTTTTTTCTCAAAAGCTGTTTGGATGCTTGTAAATATATTTCAAAGTGTCCTTTAAATATGAATTATTGTTTAAAAAATTTTAAAGTTTAGAATAAAACATATTTATTCTTGATTACTTCTAACTAATTGGTGATTAATGTGTAAAACTCTGAAATGCACACCTATCTGTTTATTTAATTGTATACTTAGAGGAAATCTTGAATGTGAATTGATGTTTCAGACAGGGAAATAATTTTAATCTACGAGCACCCTTGTTTATGTTCTATTTGTTCTTTTTCTCCGACTGGTTGTAAAAATAATGGATTATATTGTTTTGACTATTTCGTGTGATGTGACTTGGCCACATATTTCTCAGATTCCATCTCTGATAGGCTGATCCTGTTTTCGAAAGTCCTGACGTCTCCTCCCCAGAAGCTCCGGCTGCCTAAGAGCATAAGGGTTTTTAAACCCATTCTCAGAAACAAAAAAGAATAAGCACTAAAGTGGTCAGAACCAAGACTGATTGTGCTGTTAAACAGTGGATGCGCTGCGCAAATTATTTGCTTCTACGTTCTAATAAGTCTGTGTAAGTTCCGATACGACTGTTTTCTTCCCCTTTAAATGGTGACACAAGATTCAGTTTCAGCAGCAAATTTGCTTTTGATCCTTTAAATAATTTGTTTTTGAATCCAAAGTGAAAAACAACTGATTCATGCAACAGACTTAGGTAAAAAACAAAAACAAAAACAAAACCCAGTACAACCCGCATTTTTCCAAGTGACCTCTGTTCCAAACAGCCGTGTGAGGTAAACTGAGGTGTCAGAACCCCTAAATAGAAACACTAGTTGGTTCAGGGAAGATAAACAGCCTCTCCTAACCCAAAGCGATCCATTCTTCCCAGTTCTATCGATTGTGCTCTCCGATGTTCTGGTGCCGGAAAAGGAAATTCCTCCTTTCCTTCTCTCCTTTGAATTCTTGAAACTTTCAAAGCTCAAAATAACACTAGGTGTTAGAACCTAACGTTACACCTCAAAACCATTTCTTTGAACTAAAGAGAGAGAACAGTAGATTTTAAATCAAAGTTAGACTTTTAATTAGCTTAGACAATAATTCGAAAGTGTGTTTCCCATTCCATTTTCTTTCCTCTTTCCAACTAATTACAAATTACTGTTAGTGTCTGTCTAATCTTGTTTGTGTTTCTTTTTACTTAATAAATCATTAGGAAATGCACTTTAGTGTGAAATCTAATACATGTATATTAAGTAAATTTAAGTCAACTGGTGATAAATCTGAGTTTTGAAATGATATACAAAATGATATACAAAACGTACTCCTTCCTTCTTTAAAATATGTGACAATCCTGCTTCCTAATTAGGAAAGAATTCCTAAGAGTTTTGACTTTGATTAGGACTGATAAAATTTTGATACTTTAATATAGATTAACATAGCCCCTCATTGCTACAAAGCTATTAAAAAATGCATTCAGTAACAATAAAGTATGTTTTTTTATATGCAGCGCAACACAAATATGCAGCTGCAGCTACCTGTTTAGCGGCTGGTTTTACATTCCACAGCTTGTAAATGCAAACATGCAATTTTGGAAAGAGCTTTTCTCTTGTTAGTGGTTAATGATGCTCCTTAAATAAATGCCTGTGCGTGGCCGAGGCTCAAGGGAGAGAGATGTGCACCGCAGGTCGGAATAAATATACAGTGGTAAAGGAGAAAGATTCATTTCTTTTTGGAAGCACGGAGTACACCGTACATCCCCCCATTTTGCTAATGAATTCAGATGGCTGCATTACAAGGATATCGTTCATCTGAATGATGGTGGCAGATGGCCTTCATTTCCATAAGAAAGAGCAGTTGGCCCCCTTATGTATAGGCTCTAAAATAAAACCAGTTGAGAGTTATTTAAAACTGCTCTCTATGTATAACTCTAGACGTTGGAATAAAAAAAGCATATTCGTCCTTAAAAAGGACGAGCTGACGCAGGGTTTTAACGGACAAGCATAATATGTCAGGTCTAGCTTGTTTGTCGACCCATAGTCAAAAAAACTACAGTGTTCCTCAGTGTTGTATTATCCCAAAAGTGAACCCGAACATGTCTGCTAGATGAAGAGTGAGGGAACTAGATCAGCTATGTGTCATGAATTTAGGGAAGGAAGTTAAGGCCATGTATGAACATGTAAATGAGGAAGAAAAAAGGGAAAGTACAAGGCTAATTATGTTCCTAACTGACTGATTAAGTCGCTTTTACCAGTCGCCTTCTGTGTAAATTGCGTTTCTATCTTGGGAAATTAACTAGGCTATATGGACCGCACATGTGTTCTTCCAGCAGTCTTTGTTTCAAACCTTCATGTTAATACTGAGCTGATCCTGATTTGTCAGCACGATTATACGAGTGTGTGTGTGAAACCACAGAAAATGTGCTCAAATGTGTGGGTATTTAAGGTGGTACGGAGCGGCATGCAAAACTAACTTTGAAGAAACAATTTCTGTGTAATCCGTCAGCCGCCTGGCGTCAATCCCGTCGATACTTTGCTAATTACAAAATCAATGGCCATGAATTTCCACAGCTGTCACACCCATCCGACCAGTGGAGCCCAAGCTCTGCGGGACTTTGTTCAAACGAGCCAAAGTTGCCCTCTTGCCCTTGTTGAGCCTTCCGCTCAACCCCAGGCCTTTCCTCTCCCACACTTCTCCCTTACGTTTCCAATCCCTGTCTTTCCATCCCCCCCTTTACTCCCGTGGAGTGTTTGCAATCAGATGAGCAAAGCTCTAGCCTCAGCATCTTTTTTTCATTTTTCAGTCAGGCAGGAGAAAAGACTCCTAACAGCCATTGATTAGTGGGGGACAGGCCCAGCCTCATGAAAAGCAAACTGTCGATATGGGCGCAGCATCTTCACATTGGAACAAACGAGGCCCGTCGCTCCCCGACGCTCATTCCACTCCACTTAACACATTTTATTGACAGCCTCTGTTTTTCTAATGAAATGCTAAATATATCTCCCTCGGCTGAGCCGCGCTGGCAGCCACTGTGATGGAGATGGAGGGAATGAGAGCGCAGTGTGACAGTCACGCACACATGTATCTCTGCACAAATTGAAATGAAGCTGCGCATGCACACTTGTGCTAAATGAAAAAACTCTGACCTTTACTCTTATCAGGGAGCCGTTATCTAGAAACTGATGGTTTCACTAGATATAGATCAGCTCTTGATATTTTTTGCCAAATTTCTTTGTTTGTTTAATTACATGCCAACTATCTTGATTTAGTTTAGATGACATGTGGGTGTACCTTTTGGGACAACTAATGTAAAGATGAACAAAGGATTTAATCAAATTAAATAACTTAAGTTCCAGAGTTCCTACATTTTTATTTTATTTGAATTCAAACTTTTCAAGACTCAGATTTTCCAGTTTTCCTGGCCAATTTATGGCATCCACACTGCCATGGAAATGTATTTATACCCCAAGAACTTTTCAATGTTTTCTCACAGCCACAAACCTGAACGTATTTTACTGGGATTTTATACGATAGACCAACAGAAAGTAGTCAATAATTGTGAAGTGGAAGTAAAAAAAAGAGATAAATGTCTGTGAAAATGTCAATGTCCTGCTGGAAGGAAAATATCTGCTCCTGTCTCAAGTTTTTCAGACCTCTAACAGATTTTCCTCCAGTGTTTTCCTGCATTTGGCTCTATCCATCTGCCTATCAACTCTTGTCATCTTATCTAGTAAATAAAAGCATTCTTACAGCACAATGCTGACACCACCATGTTTCACCAGGGTGATGTGCCATGTCAGTTATGCGCCGTATTTGTGCTGAGATTAATTTATGCACAGGTAGACTCTACTGATTAGTTAAGTGACTTCTGTAGTCAGTTGCTTGCAGTGAATGTTTTTGTTTGGGTACAAGAGTAAAAGGGGTCAGATAAAAATGCACATAAAATATAGAAAGCCCAGGATAAAAACATGGAGGTTTGAGATTGAAGTGTTGAGTGTTGAAGAAAATATGGTTGGAAAGGTTTCCCTCAAAAATTAAAAAAAAGACAATGAAATGAATGCCTTAATGCCAAAGTATCAGCTTATATGACATCTTCTTTGAAGTCATTTTATGCAAAGTTTAATGCAACTTCTGGTGGCCCCTGAGTTGAAGAGGTTCATTTATACAGCAAGAAGGTCCATCCATCCATCCTATGCAGGGTTTCGGGGTGGGGGCTGGTGCCTATCTCCATCAATCGTCGGGGGCGAGGCAGGGTACACCCTGGACAGGTTGTCAGTCCATCACAGAAATTTGGGTCTTTTTCCAGCCTTTTTTATTTCTTTCTTTGTAAAACTTTTAAATCATTGTGACTGACGATATGGCCTGACAGGATATGGCCAGGTTTAAGTCAGCATTTCTTTTCATGTAGCCATTTCTTCATCTAAATGAAATGTTCACTTGTCTTTCCCATTTTGAAGAACAGCTAAGGGAAATGGGGCCCTTTATTTGGATACTTAAAAAAGGAATAATTGATTTTTGAATTAAAGTTCCTTGAGCCTGCTGATAAATCTAAATAAGTAAAGATTTAATTTAGAAAAATGCTCAATGTACATTTCTTTTATATGAATTACAAAAGCAATAGTGACCATCACCCACTAAGCAAAAAAAACATTTATTTTTATGGTGTCGGATTTTTTAAATTGATAAATGTAGAAAAATAAAAGATGAGCTATTTAAAACATTTTAAGTAATTTAGTATGCAACTGTATTTAAAAAATCTTCAAAATACTTTTTCTTCTTGTTTCCCATTGGTCCAGTAGATCAGCATGGTGCTGTATTGTCTCCTCCTTAAATGCTTTTACAAAAATAAAAACCTTTAGGTAAGTGTGAATCTTACCAGAGTTGGCAAGCGCGATGGCTTTAAGTGTGACAAACTCCTCCTTTTCCATGCGCAACTTCTTGTAGCGTCGAACCAGTGGTAGGATGGCGACGTGAAGATCCAGCAGGCCTGAGATCCTCGCCTGCTCCTCATCTACCATATAGTCCTCTGCGTATACAATCTCATCCTCGCAGGGCAGTGAGCGAAACACAATGCTCAGCACCAGGATCTCCATCCAGGCGCTCTGCAGAAGACTCATTTGATCTGCCAGGGACAGTGTGGAAAAACCTGTTGGAAAAGAAAAAAATTGTAACAGTGTTACGTTTTCTTTCCAGGTTGTTGCTGGCCGCTCACACGGTGGAGCCGAGGTCAGCTTGTTAACCTCAAAACTCAGAATCAGTCTAACTTCAGTCCTCTGCATATTTTATGGACTATGCACAATCACTACAATCCCCAGAGAAGTACAACTTGAAACAGGCCGACTGCTGTATGTGCTGGCTTCAGGGTGAAATATAAATCTGTCAAATGTAAAGGTCTTTGAAACATGAGCCAGGGCTGTTTCAGCCATCAACAATCAGACTTTTAGTGTATGAAGGCGGGAGAGCCGACTGGTCAAGGCAAACTTGCTGCAGAGAATTGTAAATAAGTGAAGAAGTTACGATTTCCAATAATGACAAAACTATTGGTGTGAATAGAAAGTAGGTCTTGTGGTTTGTGTCACCACTGTTACATACAGATGGATCTTAATAAATTAGGATATCACCAAAACGTAGAGAACATTTGTTTCAATAATTTAGTTTCATTATATGTTAAATCTGATCGTTATATTACAGTTAATGAAAAATCAGAATACTGTTTCTCAAATAATTTGGTAACAGAAAAAACAAATAAAACTAATTTTCATTACACAAAGGTTCATCTTGTAGCCCTGCTGAGGTTTAAAGAAGGGCCAAATTGGTATAAAATGGTCTTCTACTTGTCTGCATGGTTGGCTCTGGTGCTTTTCACTATCCTCCTAACAACACTCCTTACTGTGAAATCTTTCTCAAGTCTAACCAGTGGGTTTGTGTGCCTCTCCACTCTTCCTTCAGAATCCGGGACTTTGATTTCTGAATAAAATGCAAAATTTTGTTTTCATCTGAGGGGAGAACTTTAAAGAACGGAGCAACAGTTTGGTCCATCTCCTGTTCATCCAGTTAAAAGGCTTCTGACATCTCTGGTCCAGGAGTAGCTTATCACAAAGAATTCAACAGTTGTATCCCATGTCAGGAATACTTCTGTGAGTGGTGGCTCTTGAAAGTCGGACTCTGGCAGCAGTCCACACGTTGTGAATCAGCCTCAAACTGATGACAGAGATGTTTTTCTTCCACAATCCTGTCAAAGCTGTGTTTATTTCTGTAACTTGTGTATGTTTTTCTACAACATTTTTACTCCATCTAACTTCCCTTGTGTCATATGCTTGGATATGGCACAGTGTGGACAGCCAGTTTCTATAACAATGACCTTTCGTTCCCCTCTTTGCGGAGGGTGTCAATACTCAGTCCGTTGGACAACATCCAAGTCAGTAATGCCATAATGTAACATTTCTGTAAAAAAAAAATCTATTTGAGTTATGCAATATTTTCATTCTCTATAATCCAAAATAGCAAAAATGAACCAGAACAGATACTTAAAGTATATCATTGCTTATGTAATTAATACATAATATATGGAACTCTATTTTTTAATTCAATTTCTAGCTTTCTGTTTGTATTCTAATCTGTTGAAATACACCAGTATTTATTTAGTATATAGTTTTTACTTACAATCAAACAAGTTTAAAGACACCATGAGGGAAAAATAAAGTAGGTTTAGATTTATAATTTGTTCCCTTACATTTCAAGGAAACAGTACAGGATAAGACACAGATGTCATCCCTCTTGAGTTTAAAAACATTGTACTTAAAGATAAATTATTACAACTGATAATACTCTGTAGTTTAACCTGAATAGTGTGAAAATGACGCAGGATGTGGTGCAGAAACTATGTAATGGAATCTGGTTTGTGGTTCTAAACTTTAGTTGCATTATAACATTTAATTGTGTTAAATAATTTATTGTGGTGTAAAGCACTTCAAACAAACAAATGGAATTGAATATGCTTATTGCAAATTAAAATTAGAGTCTTTTCACACACATGCTCCATTAAACAGACATATTGTGAAGCAGTTGTGGAGAGGAAAAGCAAAAACGTATTCCTATATTTATTTTGTGCATTTGTGCATCCAACAAATATTAAGAAAGAAATCTTAAAGAAAAGTGTGATGATGAGTTTGTTAGTGAATTTATTAAGGGATTTTAACAATTATTTAGAGATGGAGTAAGCATAAATATGCTAATGAGTTCAACAATCTGGAAAAAATTAACTAAATTTTTCCAGTGCATCTGGTGAAGTTAGGCCCAGTTGCCACTTCAGATAGCACAAAAGAAGTGAGATGCACAAAACTGTTGAAACACAAAATGCATTCAAGTGAATTTATTTAACTTGAATTAACTGCCTTAGAAATAAATGTGGTCAAAAACTGCATAACTTATGCAGAGTTTATAATAATCAAAATATTATTAGGGCAGTTTGATTTCAAAATAATTCAAAATAAAGTGTTCGACCTTCTGAACTCCAAGTGGCAATTCAGCCCGATGTCGAGGGCGACCCATCAACTCTCTCCTCCAGCTTTCAGGTTCACCTCATCACAAGGACAGACAGACAGACAGCTGAAAAGGCTCCAGGATCCACAATACCATTCACCATACTTGATGGCACATAGGGAGGTGATTGCGGGGCATTGAAGGAACAACGCTGCTTACCTAAATCGGAACTGGTATGGATCAGAGTCCATCAGGTTGACTAAAAAGAGGCCCTCCCAGCGGCTCTTATCAAGCAAATAGAGGGACGGTGGAAAGAGAGAGAATGAGGTGGAGAGAAAAGAGTGCTGGGGGTGCCATTGATTAGTAGATTGTAATCAGTCCACCAAATGCGAAAGGGCCATCGATCCAAGCCTCAGATCTGACAAACAGACAGCTGATGGAGGACATCCGGTACATGTTTTAGCGGGGGGAAGGGAGAACTACAGTGCCTTGCAAAAGTATTTGGACTGCTTAATATGTTTTACATTTTGTCATGTTACAACCACAAACGTTAAAGTATTTAATTATAATTTCTTATGGTACTCATAGTTGTGTGCAACCCTAAAAAAGAATGAAAATTATTCATTAATTTCACACTTTTTACTAACAGAAAAGGTGAAAAGTTTCACCTCACTCCCCCAGAGACAGTGCTTTGTAGAACTACCTTGTGCTGCAATTACAGCTGCAAGTCATCTGATAGAGATTGATACTTCTTTGCTAAATGGATGGAGAGCATCTTTGAATATCAAGTTTCAAACAAAGACTTTGACTAGGCAATTTAAGGACATTAATACAGTGTTTATCTAAACCAATTGTATCTAATTTGATTAATCTAAACCTATTGTATCTAATTTAATGTATCTATTGTAATTCCATTGTATCTATGGGTGGATTTTTCTTGTTATTGTCCTGCTTGAAGGTGAGCCTTCACTGTCTCTGTTGAGGAAAAACCTTCTCCCACTAGCCCAGATTATAACAACCAATAAGATTACTATGCAGATGGTACTCAGCTTTACATTACAATGTCACCAGGTGACTTTGAACCCATCCAAACCCTAAATAAATGCATCAAGCAAATCAATGGATGGATGTTCCATAACTTTCTCCAGCTGAGAAGAAACAAAACAGAAGTAATTACTTTTGGACCTAAAGCAGAACAATCAACAGTCAGCACACAGCTTCAGTTAATACAGCTAGAAACTATTGATCAGGCCCGAAATCTAGGTGTAGTAATGGACTCAGACCTGAACATCCAGGGTCACATAAAGGCAATAACAAAGTCAGCCTTTTATCACCTGAAGAACATTTCTAGGATTAAAGGTACGATGTCGCAACAGGACCTCGAAAAACTCATCCATGTGTTTTTCTTTAGTGGGATTGATTACTGCAACAGTGTCTTCACAGGTCTGCCTAAAAAGTCAGTTAGACAGCTGCAGCTGATCCAGAACGCTGCTGCTCGTGTCCTCACTAGAACCAGGAAAGTAGAGCACATCACGCCAGTTCTAAAGTCCTTACACTGTCTCCCTGTAGCTCAGAGAATAGACTTCAAAATACTTTTACTAGTTTATAAATCAATGAATGGCTTAGCACCAAAGTATGTATGTTGAAACTCTACTGTTACTATACCAACCCCCCAGACCACTCAGGTCCTCTAATTCTAGTCGACTCAATATCCTTATAATTAGAACCAAACATGGAGAAGCAGCTTTCAGTTTCTATGCTCCTCTAATCTGGAACAAACTTCCAGAAAACTGCAAAGTTGCTGAAACACTGAGTTCTTTTAAATCACAACCAAGTTATCCAATTATCACCATAATGACAACCATTTTAAAACAGCATTTCAACAGAACTTGTACCTTTTCAGTTTGTTGTCTTATATCATGAAAATAGATAATTGAAGGTTATATATTGATTTCATGTCCCATTGTTACTCAGAAAATGGCATTCCTAGAATCAGAACCAAAGATCAGTTTCTATGCTCCTATAATCTGGAACAAACTTCCAGTCAACTGCAAAGCTGCTGAAACACTGAGGTCTGTTAAATCACAACTAAAACCTTATCTGTTTAGAGCTGCCTTTGAGTAATGTTTTCATGTATTCATATGATTTGTGTATGCTTCTTGCTTTATTGCTGTTTTTACTTGATAGGCTTTGTCTGTGTTTTACTGCTATTTTCATTTTACCCCTTAATCATGTATTGCACCTTGAATTACCTTGTTGTTGAAAGTGTGTTATACAAACAAAATTGCCTTGCCTTGCCTTTTTTGAACCATCTTTTCCTTCTCTTCATCATACCTCCCCATTCTTTTTATCCAGTCAATTTACCAAAGCGATGGAGATACTTCCTGACTCCCTCTGGGTCACCCTGGAGCTGCAGGTGTGTGGCAGAGTTAAGTGTTGCTGTGGTGGGTGAATCCCCTGATGAAATATCAATATTCCAACTTACTGATTTACTGCCGTTTGACTAAACATGACACAATATTGAGCAACATTGTCTGCACTCTCCCTGTGATGGCAGAGGCAAAAACATTAAAAAAAATGTTTAACAATGCAGCAGAGGGAGGGGAAAGACTTGGTTTTATACATTTTAATGTTAATTGTTGTCATTGTTTAAAATCAAAAACATAACCCCAATCTGCATTGATAAAAATATGTTTTGTGTGCACTCTTTAGCAAAAGAAACACTTATTTTTTTTATTTTAGACAGTGAATTTATTAGGGAAAAAGAAAAATGTATGTTTACGCTGAAGTTACCAGAAACATCCTAAAAATTATGCAGTCCAAGGCTATAAATGGACCTTCAAATGAAATATTTCTCAAATCACAGTAAAACACAGAGGGATCAATGGTTTGGTCTGGTTCAGGCTGGCGTTAGGAGACCTAGTGAGGCTATGCTGCAGACACTTTCTGCTGTGCAATGCTCCAGGAACAGTTCCAGATTAATCTTGGTTATGTCAGCCAGCATTTCTAAGGATCCCCAAAATCTTTTTCAGTCCAACATGCATCAAAAACGGCTCCCACAACACTCGGTACAACTGTGCAATGCCTTTATTGAATGTTTTGTTTTCATATAGTCAAAAATGTTTTTTTTTTGGTCTATCAAAACATTTTGAAATGTTCTCATTGAAATCTCTTTAGGCTTTGGGAAAGATTGTTACTGATTCATATTACCGATTACAGATTCATCACTGTGACCACAGACTCAATGATGTGTGAGCACAGATTTTGTTTCAATGGAATACATGTTTTTAAAAGTAACTTACACATTAGGAGTAGTGTGTTTTCCATGTGCAACAAAGGTTACGGCCTACAGAAAAATGCTGGGCATCAAAGACAAGTAGAGGATTTACAGTTCAAAATAAAAAGGAAACTTCAAAAAGCCCACAGATCTCTGTATGAGTTACCAGAGCGTAGCTGATTCAGCTCTTATCCCTCTCTTTGTGGGAAATGTTTTAGTCAAGAATACATAGTTTCAGGGTTTCAATACTTATTTGAGGTCAGAATTCTAAACTCTTCCAGACTCTAGTTTTTCCACTTCTCCATAAGCCTAGTTTTATAGAATAAACATGAAATTTTACAAGATATTCACAAAAGATAATTTTAAGTAGTAGGCTTTAATCTGGGAACCTGGAAAATCAGGATGGATGGATGGATGTATAGTCCACTAGTCACTAAGTTTTAAATGTTATTTTTTTAAACTGTGATTTTGTACTGAACATGCATACTTTTAATTAACAGCCACCCCTAACCCCTAAATGGTGACTGCAGTGATTTGGCCCTAAACCTAAAGTTTTGTTAATGCACATGAGCTTCAGCATATTCTCTTCAACATAAATCTTAATTAACACCCCCCCCCACTGTGAATCTAAAATAAAGAGCTACAAACAATGTTCTATTTTCATAAGTACAACAAGAATCCTCAACGTGCCAGAAGCAAATGTTTGTAGAAAAGAAAAGGGCTTTGACGAGGCGGCAGCGCAGTCAAAGTACAGATCAGATAAGAAATTGAATCCCCATTCAGCACAGTGAAGAGAGTGAGTGGTTGGCAGTGAAGCTTGAAGCTGTCATTGAGAGCTGGGTCTAAAACAGACAGCAGTTCACTCTCTATTCATTTAGCATCATTACAGGCCTCCTAAGAGCCCTAATGGGCCTAATAAAAAGACAGAGGCAATAATGAGACTAGAGGGCTCTATATGAGCGAAGAAGAGCGGGAGGAGGGGGAAGAGTCAGGGGAACTGGAGAACAAGGAAGTCTGGCTGAGTGTGTGTGTGAGGGTTGAGATAGGGGGAATGTGTTTGGAGGAAGACTAACCAGAGAAAAAATAAGAGGACCAGGAAAGAGATGCTTTGCATTGAGTGAGGACTGATAGCAGCAGACTTTAACACACATTTATAATTGTTTTACACATGTATACAGTGATGTCTGACAAATTAGCAATCCCCTCCAGATTTCAGACGTTAACAACTCTTTTATCATTAACCTGTGTGGATGTGGAAAGCTTAGGTAAGCCGTTTTGTTAAAAACAACAACAACAAAAAAAAAAACGTTTTACCCATAAAATCAGTTTAAAGTAAACTATAAGCTAAGTTATTGGCTGCAAAACATAATAACATGAAAAGAAAAAAAAACATTTAGGAGCTACATGTTTCTTCTCCAGTTCTCTGGATCTGAATGTTAAAGGACTTCCACATTAATGGAGCAATCTGCGCTAATGACTCTTATTACCTCATCGTTAGGGCCATTTGCTCAGTGAGCTATGAGTGTAATGGTGGGCGTGTACTGTTAAACTGTAGGGACCCCTTTTTGTCTTAATTATTACTTGGTGACACTCTGACCCGGTGGCCCTGGGTAAAGTGTCCCCAGAGGGCCACGTGCCCCTTTAATATCTGTCGGTTCTGGATTTAGATGGTCGCAGCATAAAAGATCAATAATTCTACACAAGTAATGTAACACAGAATAACTCTCAAAGGCTTTTTACCGGGCTCATGATTAAACCTGGTAACTTTATTTTTATTTTTCATGTGCCAGTAGTGGTCTTTATTCACAGTAATAAAACAGGAAATGGGCTAAAAGAAGGGGGGGACCATTTTCCTCTTTTTGTTTCTTTGATACTTTCTTGTCTGGTTGTGCAAAATTTGCATCAAAAACAATATTCTGAATATTCTTTTTTTTAGCAATTCATACAAGCAAAACAAAGGTTTATTTAGTCTGTACATAAAATTCAGTGCAACAATTTGCCTTCAGAACTCACCAAATTAGTATTACAACCACAAACTTTAAAGTATTTTATTGTGATTGTGAAGTGAAAGGAAAGTTATATAGTTGTATTTTTCACAAAGTACCCTTTGATATAGAAGAAATATAGTCTCATCATTTTTTTTAGACATTACATTTATAACACAGAATTTTTTTTCTGTGCAATCCCATAAATTAATTTTTCAGCTCTAAATTCACTAGAAAAAATTCACCTGTAAAGATTTGCCTGCAAAAAATTGCCTGCAAATGTGGTAACCTTCTGGTCACCTAAACCAAAGCAATCAGCACCAGACTGAGTAGAGCAGCTTTAAGCCAATCACATGAAGCTGTTATAAATTCAATGTCTAATAAAGTCTGAAACTGTATCTCTTCTATAATTTGATACCTGCCTAAAAACCTTGCAGTAAAAGTTTGTATTGAGCCATGTACCACACTTGTCCACATCCACTGGGCTACAGATTGGTACTGGGCCTTGGGTCTGCTGGGCCACATAACTGTCAATGAATACATGAAGTACTTTCCATAGTACTAACGAGCTAGAGTGCTTTTATTTTGAAAAACCCAAAACACTTGCTTGCTTCCATTGGTGAGTTTGAGAAGACAGCAGGAAGACAAGCAGCATGTGATTCAAAATGAAAAATGCTATATCTGAGTATATGGTTGCTGCTGTGGTTACACATTTTTAATGTGACTACACTTCTTTGCACAAATTAGATGCAAGATTAAAAAAACCCCATTGAAATTAACTTAATGTTTTAAACAAGTGAAGGCTGTTGGAGCTGTTTACTTTACTTTTGCTGTTTTGACAATCTGAAATTCCTACTTTATTGTTAACGTATTTTCAAAATCCAATCCAAAGAATGAAATGGCACCAAACCAGCTAGGTTGATTTTTTGCTTTGGCATGAAAGTTTTAAAACCAACGCCCCAAATCTATCTATGCACTTGTATGAGGGGAGCTTATTCTTTTCACAATGTCTTACTAATAACTATCTAAATAGTGTGGCATCCATTTGCCTCCCTCATTCAAGACAAGACATGGGGAGCCTAAGTCTCCTCTCCTTCCGGTCGGGCTATGGGTCCCCTGACCGAAAAAAAAAGAATGAACGTCTTTACACCCTGAATCACACATATCCTGTACGTCAGTTTAAATGATAAGTAATGATGTGCATTTCGACTGTTTGTCATGTGATTTGTGATTTATTTGCTTGTGAAAATTCATAACTAAAATAACAACAAATCAAAGTTGCCACTTTTCACATGTCAAGATTTATTGTGATTTTGTCAATGTTTAATGCTTCTTCCTTCGTCGTGGAAGAAGGATGCAAAACTTCCTTTTCTTCAGTTGTAGACTACTTTGTGTTTTCACACAAAACTTAGTAATTGTTGCAACCTGTGCAAAAATTCTGCTTTCTCTGCATCAAAATGTGTCTCTAAAATTCACGGACATCATGTGTTAAATCCATGGAACATTTCAAACGGGGTCAGAAAATAACCTTTATTGCTCCATTGACTTTCATTCAATTTTTTTGACAGTAGGGGACTCATGGACCGGCTGTAGAAGAGCGTGACTTAGGCTCCCCATTAAAGACACACCATTTGCTGCAGTTATAAGTATTTCAGTGTATATCTCTACCAGTTTTACACCAATGAAGACGAACATTTTTGCCTTTTTAATGTTAAGAAACTCAACCTCCTTCAGATTTGCTGGAATGTGTCTGAGAAGTCTTCTCATAGATTTCTGATTGGTATGTGATTGAGCCATTCTGATGGACTTTCTCTTATCTAAACTATTCCATTTTAGCTCTGGCTGTATGTTTAGTATTGCTGTTCTGCTGGAAGGTGAACTTAAGCCTCTTTCACAAGTCTTTTACTGTGTCTAATAGGTTTTCTTTGAGGATTGCCTGTATGTAGCTTCTTCCATCTACCCGTCAACTCTGACCTGACCCTGACCCCGTCACTGCTGAAAAACAGAATCCCCTAAGCATGATAGTGTTAGGACCACGTTACACAATAGGTGTGTGTTCAAGTGAGCAGAACTAATGATGGTCCCATTTGAAAACAGCATCTTTTACCACATGTTTGCTGTGTCCCCTGTAAATTATATGACAGCCTTTAAATAAGACTTCTTATGACTTATTGTCTTATGACTTATTGTGCACAACTAATTCATGTCATGCATATAGATTCTCCCACCTGAGCTGTGGACCTCTGCAGGTACCTCTCCAGAGTTACCAGATGCCTCTTCTTTGATTATTGCTTTCCTGACCCAGTCTGTCAGTTTAGGTGGACAGCCATATCTTGGAAGGTTTCACAAAATTATATTTAGGGGTGCCAGAGCAACTGAATAAAGACGCATGATAAACATTCTAAACTTTGATTTTGCCAAAAACTTGGATAAACTATACACGGTTTTCTTTCCACCTTACAATATGCATCACTTTCTGTTGGTTTATTACACAAAACCTAAATGAAAATAGATTTAAGTTTTTTGGGTGTAATGTAGCAATATGTGAAGACCTTAAAGGGGGTTTGCAAAGCATTGTAACCTTCAGACAGAACAGAAACAATAGGGTTATGTAATATTATTTTGTCAGCAAAATCAATCAATGTACAGATGCATTTTTATTCATATTCTGTTTCAATTTAAAGTTTTTTTGGTTCCAAGTGATCAAATTCGATTTTGTTTTAATAGGGCACACGTGGAAATGTAAGCCTGTAATATCATTATAATTCTTTGGTAGAGTAAATTGATACAAATCTTTTTAATTTAACCCTAAAAACATGAAAAGTATTGCTTCGTTTCATAAAATGATTATCAAATAGAAAAAATATCTTAATGCAGGTTTAAATATTAATAACTAACTCACTCTTAGAAAGCTCTTGATCGAAGGGTCTGTTTCAAATTAGAAAAACGAGAGAAAAACCGAAAAGCTAGAATTTGCATAACATGTCTTATTTAAGAATTCATCAGCAAACAGATAGGGGGTCCATCAGTTATTCTCCAAATAAATCAATTCCTCCACAGGCTCAGTGTGGTCTCCTTAAGTAAGTAAGAGGATTGCTTTCTTTAAGTGTGGGATTGAAATGGAATACATTGACATGGGGCGGATCCCGGCCCCCAGACTCCCCCAGCCCACCCCACTCCACCCCACCCAGTCAAATCAAAGGTTTCAGCTCCTCTTTATTGATTAGATTTTAGAATTTGGGACTGGCGTCTCCCTGAGGTGCAGATGAGTAGCAGATGTTAATTATCCAGTGTGTGCGTGTCTGTGAGTGGGAAGGTGGTGGTGGGAGCGGTCTATGTACCACAGTCGGTGAGTTACCTCAGTGATCACACACCACAAAGGTTGCAACAGAAACCTACACTACTACCTCTCTTTCATCCTCTAGATTTAAATATAGATTTTTTTTCAATAGGTTTGCAGAAAACCTACACCACTTCTTGTGGTATATTCCAGTTTAAATCTAGACAATAACCATCTGAACAACATCGCTGCTCCTTACCTGGGATATGTTTGGCCCAGCCGATGATGACCACCAGCTCCCGGTCAGCCAGGTCGCACAGGGTGGTCAAGGCCTTGATGTCGCCATCAGGCATGGTGGGATCCGGCATGGCGTAGATCTTCTCCGGCTCCACCACCAAGAGATGCGAAACAATCTTTGTCACTGAGAGAGACAAACAGAGGCATGTTCGTTTGAGCTGAAATCTAGCAATTCAGGCTGAATTATAAATCAAAACATGAATTTGATTGGTGTTGATGTGACAGCTATTTAGTGACAGCTTTAGGAGTTGTTACATCCTGCTTTTGGTAAAGGATGACATAAAACTTAAAAAGTAAGTAGAATAACTTGATAATATTTATACTTACAGGGCTTTTTGGCTGGGGGAGGGAGGGTGAGGCCAAGGTAGGATCCATTCTCTGCATCCAACCTCCGTTTATATTTCTGTCTCCCGCCTCTCACCCGGTCCAGACGTACGCCTGCATAACAGAAAACAAAAAACATATTTGGATGATGAGCTGCGGCAAAACAAGACAAGGTGAAAACTTTACTATTTGAAAGAGCATAATAAAGAGGAGTGCTGCACCTATTGATATGAAAAGTGTGACATAAATGAAGTTTGATGTTACTGATCTATGTCTATCTCAAAGCTAGCATGGGCCGCTAACCAGTAACAAGTTTCCCCAAAGTTTACAAAAGTTATGGCAAAACTGCTAACATTTGTGTCATGCAGTTCCTTTAGTTTACAGTTCTTATAATGGCAGAACTTGCAGAGTAACCAGAGTTTTCTTGAGTTGTATGGCACATAGAGATACCTAGCACTACCTCTCCCCCACATCTTGCACTGCCACTCAGCTGGCTGAAAGAAGGCTACTGTACATTACCCCAGTTTACAAACCTGGGAAATTCAGCTGTTTGGGAAGATTTGTAGTTGCAAACCCCCCACCCCCCAAAAATCCCATTAAGTCAATAAATATTTTAATAAACTTGTTATAACTATATAGTTGTCATATGTTATATTTTAGAACAAAATAAGGGATTGTGCTGCACAATAAGTGAATAAGAACTATTATAACATTCTGTGTTTTCTTTTCTGGTTTAATATATGTATCAAAATAAAATAAAAAATAAATATGTGGGTAACATAACTTTAATATTTACAATGTTACATTTTTTGACAGCAAAATGACTAAATATTGTGTTTCTGTTTCAACTAAAAGTACTAAAAGTAATTTATTTATTAAAAACAACAAAACCTTCAGATTTCTTTTATATTTGACTTGCTAATAAAGAAACAGTTGTCTTATCCTGACCGCTTGCTGATTTATCAGTGCATTAACTAATATATGCAATTTCCCACATTACTATATAATATCTAATATACAAAAGACCAGATTGTTTGAAAAGTAAGTTCTTTTAAGGTCTAAAGAAGAATTGTCATTTGGAGGTTTCAGCATACACTCGTGACACGTCAAGGATATCTCCAAAGCCGTCACAAAGGACAAAAGGCTCAATGGACCTTAAGTGCTGAATTTACAATCTCGCATTAAAACTTGTTTGAGCACTGAGGGAGAACAAACAGATTTTACATGGTCAAGCAGAATTGAGTCATGTGAGATTTCCCAGAGTCGCACATAAATTCCTTTGATTCCCCTGGAAACAAAAGAATCCGATTAGGATGGTCTCTCAATTTCCTGACACCGACTATCCACTAACCTAATTACCCGGCGTGCCCGAAGGGAGCTCATTCTTCCCAGCAAACACAGTGAGATCATTTTATGCCTGGCAGATTGAAGCTAAATCGAGAGCCCCTCTCCTAACACAGCTTTCCATTTGTATGCCTTAAAGTAATCAATAAGGCTTGCAAATAGACTTCTTGTTCTTTGAACACATGTGGATGTGATTTTAATTAGTCTGTTAGGCAGCCAGGAGCAGGGTTTGCTGTAGATGGAGCTTCAGCTGCTGTTTCTAACATTTGCTTTGAGTTATGATGATTAACTACTCATTTAACACTTAACATTTAACACTTTTGATGGATAGACGGACGGACGGACGGATAGATGGATTAAAGGACGGATGGATGGATGGATGGATGGATGGATGGATGGATGGATGGATGGATGGATGGATGGAAAATACAGACAGGGTCACGAGGGGTGTGGGGGGGGGGGGATACTGTTGCCTATCTTCTTTAGGCAGGGTACATGTATGTGTCCCTTTTTAATAAACAAACCTAAACTTACTTCTCAGACTGTGCAGGATCAGTGTGATATAACATATAATTTGCAGGTATAAACTATAAATGTATGTTACAGAGAGGTGGGCTGCCCATGATGCTTAGTTCGGGCCGCATCAACCACTTTAAACACACACGTGCACACACACTGGTTTCCCTGCTGTGAGCAGCTGGATCATA
Source organism: Valencia hispanica (assembly GCA_963556495.2). Taxonomy (NCBI): domain Eukaryota; kingdom Metazoa; phylum Chordata; class Actinopteri; order Cyprinodontiformes; family Valenciidae; genus Valencia; species Valencia hispanica. The sequence continues at coordinate 27,166,394 of OY747719.1, forward strand.
TGGCTGCGACAAACGACAAGTGACCAAGCAGCCGGAGATCCACAGGGTCTGTTTGAACAGGAGCATCCAACTGGCCCATAATTAATAGACGCTGACAAGAATTAAAGGCTTAGTGTCCTCCAGTTCCAGTTTACGGCTCTGCTGAAAACTGCAGAGACGTGAGGCTTCAGAACACAGAGAAAGAAATGGAAAATAAAGAATAGTGGGAGGGTTAGAAAATGAAGCAGAGCAGGCTGCTGTTTTTAGCTGACTGTATCAACTTTCTGCGAGATCTTTATTTTTTCCTTTCCCTCCCGTCTGGCTCTGGCTCTCAGCATCAGGTGTACATCTCCTGTACCTGATAAGGCTGCTTTTGTCTGATCTTCCAAGTATTGGGTTATCCCCTCCAACAATTTGATAAGGAGCAGTACTGGGAATCTAACTACAACAAGCCAGCTGGAAGAGGCCCCTTGTAGAAGACTTTAGGGGGGTAATTGTCAGCACCCTTTTCCACACTTCACAACCTACTTTTATTTCAGTCTTATTGCTGCAGGTCAATAAGTGTCCAGATTTTTTTAAATAAAGTAAAATATGCTCATATTGATTATGATTGTTTTATATGTGTGTAGAAAGATGCTGAGGCATTTTCACATCCAAGCAATCTTCACAGCTACTTGACCCTGGCTTCCTTTTTACACTCACAATCTTAATTGACACATAGAAGCTTTAAGGAAAGTCTTGGTTTAGGCATTGTGATGTATTCTACAGCTTCTCTGGCTACACTCCATTCGTGATTTTATTGATTATTAACAAATTTAAAATTTGTATTTGTTTTTAGGTCATACAACGTAAACATTACAACCTTGATTTATTCAATCATCATCAGTCAATGAGAACAAACACAATGTGCATGGCAGATGTTTACACATTTACAAACAAAACTTTGAGATATTTAACATTAAACATCATTTAATCTGCAATTGTTTTTTAGTTTCTAGATATCATAAAAGTCAGAAAATGTACAGTCCAAACAAAAGCTGTCAAGTTTCTAGAGTTTAAACAAGCTTGAAACCCTACCAGGAAATGGAACATTAGTTTCCTGTACCCTACGTCTGGTTCATGGGTAAAAGAAGGTCAATGTGAAACGGGCAGTGCACACTCCATAGAGGTTGGAAGTTTCCGTCAAAATTAGTATAAATGTATTCACAGTTTTTATGCTCTAAAGAGGAGATTGTCAGAAAATACATCCTGTGCAACAAGCATTTGAAAATAGATTTGTATTCTTATTAATGATTGGAATTTCGTCTCTTTTAGGAGAGCCGGATCTTACGGCTCGGCTCATTAAAAAGAACCGGCTCTTTTGGCTTCTAAGCGGCTCCCTATATTTTTTGTTTCTTAAATTAATTTACCATCAAACAATGTGTAATATAACATTTTGTGTTAAATAAATTATTAACCTACAACACAATTAAATTAAATGTTTATTATTTATATGACTTATTATAACCACCATGGAACAGTGCTACAAAATAAAAAAATGTTAAAGTACAAAAACTAACTCTGATTGTATGTAAAATATTCATAAACATTAACCTATTTACAGTGAACAACATAGAAAAGCGAAGATAATAACTGCAGAGTCTGCTCAATATATTTTAACTTTGAGTACTGTACACTCTGCTTCCAAATTTTACTGCGTTACCTGTTGTCACTCATTTTCTCACCTTTCCAGCACGTTTTGTCTGTAGCTCTTTACTCCTCCCTTTTCTCTGTGTTTGTGGAGCTATCTGTGTTTGTGCGTAAAACCCTCCTCCCCTCCCCTCCCTCCCTCCTGTTCCCGCACAAGACGTGCACCTTGAACAGAAAAAACCAAAACAAAAAACGTCTCCAGTCCAGAAAGGAGCCGGCTCAGATCGGTCACTTCAAAGAGCCGGCTCTAAGAGTCGTTTCGTTTGTGACCGACAAATCACTAATTCTTATTTTTGCTTAAACTTATTTTTCAAAATTAGAATTATGAGAAATAAGAGTTATACACAACATTATCATATGTAATAACCAATGTTATATTATTTTTGGCAGAGCTAATAGTTGTTTATTATTCTGTTTTTAATTTAAAGTCGAGAGGTGGGGCACAACCTGGACAGGCCGCCGGTCCATCAAAGGGCAACATAGAGATATATAGGAATAAAAATCATGCACACACACTTAAGGCCAATTTATAATAATCAATTACCCTAATAGTCATGATTCTGGGCTGTGGGAGGAAGCTGAGTACCCACGGAGAACATGCAAACTCCATGCAGGAAGACCTCAGGCTGGGATTTGAACCCAGGACCTTCTTGCTGCAAGGCAACAATGCTTTCAGCAATTTCACAAATATTACCTAATACCTTTTTAAAAATTTCAAGGACAAGGTGAAGCTGTGCTATTTTTGCTCAACGTTTTTAAGCCTCATTTCTACACCAGGCATCTACACACCTACTTTTAAAATTTATTCAGAAGAATTCTTCAGCATTACAAGAATGCTGAAAACCGAGATATTCAAACCAGTGTCTACATTAATTTTGTTTTTATGCAGATGGAACTCTGCAGAGAGCAGATCCCATCAAATCCCAACAAATGTTCATGTGACCCATTTAGCAAAGTGTGTGTGTGTCCACACTGCTAAACGAACATGCGTGCATGTGTGTGAATGGCTTTATGTGTCTCACGCGACTATTTTCAGCTCCTCACCTGTCAGGAGCGCTTCTTTCTGGAGAATGTGTCAGAACTGGCTATCTGGCTTGCACTGCCAAAGGGAGATTAGGAGCTCCCTATTTTAGCTGGGAAAAATCAGACGGATGCGCCGCAACACCCCCACCCTCTCCTCCTCCTGAACACACACTCGCCCTCAGCTAAGCACACAGGCCTTGCCCTTTCAGCACAACTGCTGAAGGGTGGGTATGTTAGCCTGGGAAGAGTTACAGTATGGGCAGTGGATGGATTTTGTTTGATTGCTGGGTGGGCTGAAGAACTGCGGGGGAATTTAAGGGGACGGGTGGCGCCCCCACCTGCTCCAGTCCCTTACAGGGCCAGAGTTGTTCTCCCACAACTGTGAATGCTGGCATGATTCCCTTCATCATGTTCAACACTTCCACCAGAACCACCATGTCCACAAATCTGCCTGTAATCGACAACATGTGAGAGGTTGGGTTGATATGGGATCCCTGGTGTCCTCAGTTTGGGGTATCGACATGGATTGCTGTGTGGGCAACAGAGGAAAATAAGAAAGCAAGACGGGGTGCCAGCGGAAAGCGTGTAACTCATGGTCTGGTTCCATGTAGCCTGTCAGGGGTGATACACATTTGACATGTGTGTAAATGAATGCGTGTTTAGAGTGCGAGGGGGTTGTAAAGAGGTCAGCGCCTCACTAAATTCCCCCCTCTCTTCAGAGGAACACGTGTTAGCATCCGTGTCGGATCTATCACCTGCCAGACAGTGAGGACAGGCCAGCGGAGAGTCTCTGGGTGGGTGCTGACTCTCAGCTGGGTTATAACAGAGACTCTAACAGCTTAAAAGCAAAAGAATGGGCCTAAAACGTGTGAAAATCAGACTAGGAGAGGGTCAAAAGGTTGTTCAGTCCTTAAACCTTGAATAATGAAAGGAAATACTAAGTCTGTAAAGACAGACTTTGGGTATATCTTTATTTTGATGATGTAACCTTAGTGTATAGATTGGTTTCCGATCTAAGCGCATTGATTGGTAAGGGACCTGACAGTCTGTGATATTGGATATGGCTTCGCTAATCTTTTGTGTATGTGGCTGGAGGAAAATAAGGCTGCAACATTACACCGGTAGCCACGTTCGGTCAGGAAAAGACGACTGATCCCTATCTGTGGTCGGAGTGAGAGCGAGACAGCGGTGTGGGTTGCCAAAATAGTCTGGCAGCTTGTGTTCATCCACCGCATTACAGCAGTGTCAGAAAATCTCTACAAAAACACCCAACTATGACTAAAACATCAGGCTCTAATTTCAAAAGAGCAGCGGCTTAAGTGTCCTTTATTCACGCTGTTAAAGATTTTCATTCACACCATAAATTCCGCTTGGCTGCTGGCTGGTTTTCTTCTGTTTCAACATGTTAATGTGTTAACATTATCGGATGATGGTTAAAGACACAACTGGATGTTGCTTCAACATGAAAAAGAAAGATTTTACAAAATAAAATTACTGTGATCAACAGAAATGAAAATAAAAAAGTAAAATCATACAAATTCAAAAAACTAATTTCGTTTGAGTAAGTTATTGCTTTGCATTTACACTGAACAGTAACACTAAGGAGTATTAGCACTTCTATTAGCGGCGTGCAGCGGCTCCTGGCGCTGGGTACTGACACCATACCTTCTGCAAGCTGTAATTACTTTAGGATTTTTCCATTGAACTCATGACCTTTTTATCAGCCCCGCTGGACATTACAGAGGTTCAGGGTTTGGTTTTCTTAAAAAGCCACCTGAAGCTACCACTCAGCCAGCAGAGATTTAATACCATAGACCAATACGAAGTGGTGTATAACTTTGTGCGAAGTGTACATATTCAGCCCCCTTCGGTTCAGTTCACCTAAACTGACAAGTCAAACAAATCAGAGCATTCATCACACAAACAGCCAAGAAGCCCATGGTAACTCTGGAGGAGCTTCGGCTAGCCACAGCTCAGGAAGGAGGACACCTCTACAAATATGGTCTTAATGGAAAACACAGGTGAAAGAAACAAACAAAATGTTCTGCTTAAAGTTTGCCTGAACCAACGAAGCGAACATGTGAAAGAGGGTGCTCTGAGACCAAAATATAACTTTTTGTTTTATGTTCCATACATTATGTGTAGAAAAGCTAACATGGCACATTCCTCTGATCACCCAATCCTAACGGATGGTGGTGGCAGTATGATCTTTAGCAGGGGCAGGAAAGCTTTTTAAAGTTGATGGGAACAGTTATAAACACAAGGCAATCCTGAAAGGAAACCTGTTATGAGTGGAAATCCTGTTGAAACTGGGGCTGAGGGTTACCTTCGAGCAGGACAGGGTCCCTAAAGATGCAGCCAGAGCTTCAATGGAATACTAAAACATATTCATATATTAAAATCACCCAGTTTAAAATACTGACCTAAATCCAACTAGAGATCTGAGTTCAGACTTAAAAATTGCTTTCCACAGATACTGTCTGTCAAATCTGACTTGGGTTAAGCTATGTCTGCAAAAGTGAATGAACAGAAATGTGCTGCAACTGCTGCTAAAGGGGGTCAGTTGCATACAAATGCATGCCGCACTTTTCAGATTTTTATTTCTAAAAGATCTTTAAAACAATGTATCGTTTTCTTTATTGTTTCCACATAAAAATAAAGCGGTTTAGATACTTTTGCAAGACACTGTATGTCATCTTATACTAGATGGATTTTCCCATCACAGACAATAAGGAAAATGAAATAACTGAACTTCCTTTGCATTTTGTTGCGTTGAAAAGAAGCACTGGAAACTAAATACAATGAACAATATACATTTAGCAACTCCCTTAGCCTTTTCTTCTTAGTTATAAATCCTACAGGTTTTTACAGTAGTCCTACAGCTGGGGCAACACTGGACACCAAATCCACCTGAAAACAGCAAACAGTGCTAAAGACTTAGTCAGCTGGTTTGTGGCAGGTGTCAAACTGAAGAGGGGTGTTTTTCTTCCAACATGCTACCAATGCTGAAGAGCCCAAGCAGCTAGTGCTTTATGATGTTAGTTGGCAGGAGCATATTGTGAAGAAATATTGAACACTTTTAGAACAACTAACCACATCACGCCCGAATGTACCTTCAGGTTTGACGCTACTGCACTGCAACTACCGAAGAGACAACCAGGATGTGGCATTCAGGTTATGTTTGCAGGAAATCCTCATTTCTTCATAATTCTTATTTCTTTTAAATGGGTCCACTGTACCTTGTTCTTACCAGAGTGTTTCAATATTGCTTACATTAATACATTTTGCAATATTTTTTACACACCTTGTATTTTAGCAGTGCAAAAACACAGAGCACATGTCAAAGAACTGACATCCTTAATGTGTTTTTTCAACTACTCACATGTAAGCTTATGCAAGCTAAACTTCTCAATCTTGAAGACCATCTGCTGCCAATGTACACTGCAACCAAGCAACCTTTGGCAACTTGTTTTAAGGGGATCTCCTACATAAGCAGAGCAACCCACTAGCTCCCTCCCTCTGAAAACAAGATCAGAAAGTCTTTAAAAGATCAAAGCCACATTAAAATTTAAAGTCTACTTTACCTCTAATTAAATACCAAGCATTTTGGTGAATTTTATGTGACAGGCAAAGACAAAGTAATGAAAAACTGTGAAGAAAAAAAGGGTTTTCAAAATGTATACAAATTAAAATCTGAAGTGTGACATGCATATCTATTCAGTTCCCTTTTTATCTAATAGCCATAATACAAATCTAGTGCACTCACCTCCTTTGTAAGTCATCTAGTAAATAGAGTATGCCTGTGTGTAAATTAATCTCATAATAAAAGCAGCTGTTCTGAAGACATCATGAAGACCAGCATTCATCTGAGAAGCTGCCAGGCACTCCATGCTAACTCTGGAGGAGAAGTAAAGTTCAACAGTCAAGGTGCGGGAATTTGTTGACAGTACAGCTATTACTTGTGCACTCTACAAATCTGGGAGAGTGCAGCACTACAGGCTGCTAAATATTTGAGACCGGGGTGGATGTTCACCGTCCAACACAACAATTGTCCTATAAGTACAGATAATGCTACAGTGAAATGGCTAAGATTAAAGCATACTAAGAAGTGATAATATCCCAGTCAATTTTTAGACCTAAATCTATTCAAAAATCTGTGGCAAAACTGCTGTTCATAAACACTCTAAATCCAGTATACTGAGCTGAGCAAATGTGTATAAATGTACAAAGCTGTAGTTGTGTAATTCTGTGAAGTATTGACTTAAGAGGGCTTAATACAGATGCAACCCTTTTCTGATATTTATATGTAAACCATTTTGAAAACCATGCATAATTTCCCTTCTATATCACAATTAAGTGCTACTTTGTGTTGCTCCCATTAAAATACACCAAGGTTTGTGAATACTTGTTACTTGTTAGGAACACTTCTGCAGAACATTGCACACTGAGGCACACTCTGGCTCTCAAGGCTTTTGCTCAGTGTAAGAGATAATATGTTCAAGTTTTAAAAATTTGTCCGGGTGACGAAAACCCCAGAGATGGAGCTCGTGAAAAAAATGTTGTTAAAGCTGCAGCACAATGGATGCTTAGCTACATCTGCTACGCGGTCTTCGTGGAAATGAATCAAGAGTCAGACTTGCATACAATCTTGCATTATAAGAGCAGCTCACAGTTAACTACAGCTGGCCTCAATCATGAGACATGCTTTGTGTGGCCAGAACGTAACAAAACTGTGCAGCTGTTTGGTTTTCGCGAATAAGGTGTATCAGTCAACAAATTCTGATCACTGAAAAGTTAACCTGTTATTCAGTTTAACAAGCTTTTTTATTTGACATTTTTATATAAGTATGTTTATTTATATACTATTTAAAAGGATCTATTAGTTTATGTTATTCTGTAAAAAGATAAACAATATTTTACATTTTTGCTTTATGTAAAAAAATTTCTTATTTTTATGATGGAATTTTTAAGTATGAAAGTCTGTTCAGAAATGTCAAAGAAGCCTTTTACATTTAAATTCTACTATATAAAAACAACATATATTTTTTTTACATAAATACTTGTGTAGCTTAGTTTTTGCAGATTAACACAGAAGTCAAAAAAAAAAAAGAAAAGGAAAGGAAAATCTATCAGCTAGATTTTCCTCCAGAACTCCCAGAGGTATCTCACCGGAGGAAAAACAACACGTGCAGGAAGTGAGGCGGCATGTTCGGAAAGCATTTAGCGGATCAATACGGCAGAAGCAGGAGAGGGGAAGCAAGGCAGACTCAGACGGAGCGGGAGAGGGAGAGACACCCAGAGCCCAGGGGAGAGGACAACTCCCGGGGGGAACGCTCTGTGCGCTTTTCAAGAGTACTGTTACACATTTCACTCAGGCTCGGTAAGAACATCCAACTCAGAAGCATTTCAAAACTGTCTGGGTTAAGCACACAGAGCCTCATTGGTGTTGGGAGAGGTAAGTAAGTGGTGGGGGATCTCTATACTGTCTTCTAAAGGCAGAGGCTCGCTTTAAAATCTGATCATAAAAGAAATGTCTTTTATCTGGTCAGCATTGTCCAAAATGTACACCTAAACTGAACTTGTTTAGGTTGGTTCCAGTTGTACTTTTATTGCCAAAGTGCCCTGCAAAAGCATTCAGAACTCTTTTACAGTTAGTCACTATTTGTCCCAAAAAAATACTCCAATATATTTTAATTCATATTAATTATTTATAAATAAAAAAGAAATATGCTATCAAGGGGCAATATTTTGTAGAAACACATTTTGCTGCAATCATAGATGAATGTGTTTTGTCTATCAGCTTTGAAGCTTAGCAGATGGACATTCTTGACATTTCTGCAAAATGGCTCATCACAATCAGCTTGCATGAAGAGTGTTAATGAGCAAGTCACCGATTCATAAATGATTTTTGATCTGGACTTTGACTAGGCCATTCTAACTCTTGACTATGCTTCAATCCAAGCCATCTAATTGTAGTTCTGTCTCTATATTTATGGTGGGCATCCTGCTGAAAGTCTCAAATCTTTCACAGCCTCTGAGAGGTTTTCTTCCAGGATTTGTCTGTATTTACCTCCATCCCTCTCCACATCAACTCTGACCAGCTTCCCTGTCTCTGCTGGTCCCAGTCGCTTAACCCTCCTCTAGCCTTAGGGTCGGCACCGACCCGTTTTTGTTAGGTTTGTTAGGTGTTTGTGTTTGAGTTATTCTATTTCTGTATTCAGTTTACCTCATGATTTCAGTTTATTTCTCGGCGTTAGTTCTGTTATGTTTTACTTTAGGATTGTACTCTTATCTTCCTTCCATGTTTTCACTTCCTGTCTCCCCTTAAATGTTTATACTTTTGCTTTTGGGTTACTTTGATTTTTATTAGTTTTCTCCTTATCTCATCATTTTCCTCCGTTAGTTCTGTTTAACTTATTTTCTCTCTTCAGGATCGTTTTCTGACCTGAATCTCTTTAAAGTTTTTTCCTTCTGTTCTGTTTCTCACCTCTCTTTCCTGCTCATTAGTGCTCCAACTTTAAGTCTCTCTTAGGCTTCTTTATTCCTTTTTTTCTTAGATCTCTTTCATTTTTAGTTACCTCTCTTAGTTTTCCTTTATGCATTTAAGATTATTTTCTGTTTAGTCTTATCATCTATGCTATGCTTACATCTGCTCTTTCTCAGTTCTTTAATTTTCTCCCTGCCATTATGCGTCCTCCCCAGCTAAATCTCATCTGTCTGTTCATTCACCCACCTGCATTTGATTGTCCTGATTAAGCTTCACTCAGCTTCACCTCTGGTGCCGGTGCCCACTGTTAAACCACATATAGACACTGAGGGCTCGGGGTGGGGGTTGGGGGATGTGTGGCTGCCTTCCCCACATCCCACCCCTCTGTTTTAAATGCACATTATTACAACACGCATCAACACCATACTCGAGCGGGAGGATAGAGGCTAGGGGTCTTCTTACACCCCTGTTCGCTAAAGGCCATCAGGGGTTGGGGTCCAGAGGAGGAACAGGTGGTCTGGTCGGGGTCCTGGGCTGTCGGGCTGCCTCGCCACTGTGGGGCCCTTGGCAGTCTGCTTGTCTCCGTCCTAGAAGGTAGGGGGTCCATCTCCCGGGTTCGGGGGCTGGTGGCTCTACTGGGCCATCGGTACCTGGACCTGGGAGCATGAAGTGTGTATGGGGTGTGTGAGTGAGGGTACAGCGTCATTTCTTGGGTGTCTTGGTGAGTTAGTGAGAATGTATGTGTTTAAGAGGGAGGGAACGTATGACTGTCTGTATGTCTTTGTCTGCCTGTCAGGTTGGGTCTTGGGCTGCCCTCTCGCCTGGCACACCTAAGGCCTTACATTTAATGGGGGGCCTATTTCCCCTCCGACACTCCCCGCCGGTGACGGATGCCCCTGCCTACTGGTGCGTCGGTGGTAAATCCTGTTCGGACCTGGTGCGTGCCTGGCCGGCCCTGGGGGGGGGGGGGCGGTGTGTCGGTTGGCCGATGCGCTGGGCTGATAACTTCCTTTGGTTGGTTGGGGCACCTCTTTTAGGGGTGCCAGGTTTGCGATTGTTGGGTGGTGCCTGCTCGGTGGCTCGGCGGGACACGGATCCAGCTCTCTGCTCACCTGTTCTGTGCGCACCGTGCGTGGTCGGTTCATTGGCGGGTTGGACCGGCCCTGGCCTTTGTTGGATGCCTGATCTCGGCGCTCTGCATTGCACGGGATCAGGTCTCGGGAGCTGGTACAACTTGGTGTCTAGGTGCTGGGTGAGCTTGGCCTGGGGATGCTGTCCATCGGCTGCGGCTATCGGTGGGGCGCCCCGACGTGGGGCAAGGGTGGGGCGCTGGGATGTTGGCTGTGGGGATTGGCCCAGGGTGGTGGTGGCATGTGGCGGCCGGCGGCTGGCCGCGGCCCCTGTGGTGCCGGGGGCCCCTCGTCGAGCGGCCCCTTGTCGGGTCTCTGCTGGGGGGTGGGGCGCCCCTGGGCTCCGGCTTTCCCGGTCCATGGACCGGCCCGCCCTGGCTCGGCTGGTTGCCGGCGGGGCCCGTGGGCTCGTCACTGCTGCCCCCCTGGCCCCTGCATAGTAGCCGCTAGACGTTCCCCTGGGGTTCTACTTTGCTCCTCTCTTGGGGGATGCGGTCGGCCCCGCCCGGGTCCGCCTGGGGCTCTGGGGGTCCTTTGGACATCTTGGCTCCGATCTCCTTCATGTCTGCATCGATTCCTGGGAGACGGATTGATGCCTGCTCACACCAACTATCGAACACTCTTATGGAGAAACCTTATATGCACCAGCATGCTAACACACACACATAGATGTGGGGTCTCTGGTGTTTAAGGATATATACTTGGGCTGAGGTTATCATTACTAGAGCTTGATTAATCGGTACCATGAGTTTTTCGGTGACATTGTTGTTGTATTTTTATATCCATTCTTGTGTGATGTGGTTGTGTAGTTCTTAGTTCACGATGTTAGGTTTGTTTTGTCAATGTTCCTTTTTCGTGTTTTGTTTTGTTTTTTCCCTCTCTCTGCCGTCCCGTGGGTATGGAGGCATACTTCGATGTTTTCCTGTGTTTTCTTTGTTCCCTTTCCTCTCTTGTATTTTCAACTCACCCTCTCTCATGACTTTTTGTTTCTTACCACTCTTCTTCATCTTCTTTCTTTCTTCCCCTTAATTTTCCGTCTCCGTGTCCATAACATCAGGAAATAATACCCCCAGCAATTCATAGTAAAGATTTTTCACACATATATCAAGTGGAGTACTATAGCAAAAGCTGTACTGCTCTGCTTGTGAAAGTAAATTTGTTGGGCTTCTACTTGGTACTCAGACACCAATTCTGAGCTCCACACTGCCAAACAGGACACATAAAAAAAATAAAAATACATTTTCACTCTCACACTCTAGGTTCTTTGTCATTCCTCAGTCACCCTCAGTACTTAAACGGTTTCATCTCAGTCATACCTTGCTGGATTCTTTGTCAATTTCCCCCTAGTTCTGTTCCTGTGTTCTTCATGCTGGTTTGTAAGTTCCTCATTTTTTAAACCATGAAAACTTTTAAGAATCTCACCTTGGAGTTTCTACTGCATTTTGGGTCCTCTTAAAACCAAAGCATGACAGTTTTAAGGTTTTGAAACCAGAAATGTGCTACATAAATCAATTTGTTGTATTTAGACTTTTTGACTTTGTCAGAAACAATTTTATCAAAGTTTAAAATGCTCTAGTGAAAATTGTGACATTTCTGTTGTTGGGGTCAATTATCGACCCAGGTATAATGAAAGATTTAAAAACAATATTAAGTGACAAAACTGAAATCATCTATAAACCAACTGCCCACAACCAGCTCCTCCTCCAACCACTTGAGCTTCAGTTAGGGGCTCACATTTTTGCCTGTTTGACCAAACAAACAAAGACAAAAATGTCCAGGCATTTAAGGCCAACTTTGTTTTGAATTTGATTCTCGGCAGACTACACATCTACAGTTTAACCTATGCTACAATGAGAAGAAGATTTAATGTAAGCCGAGCTCTGGATCATATCTCTGCTTATTAATCAGATGACATATAGCAGCATAGGGGTACAGATGACCAGGTTTCTGATGAGGACGATGATGTTGAGTTTCAACAAGAAGAAACAGACACATTTAAATTCAATTCAAATTCAAAAATACTTTATTGATGCCAGAGGGAAATTAAGTGTTGTTGTAGCTCATATAATTAATTCTTTAAGGAGTTGATCATCTGATCAGTCTGATGAGAAAGCCACTTGTGCTGAAGCTAATACTGCTCGTGCTGAGACATTCACATCCAAAAGTGACAATATCTGTTGGAGCTAAGTACCTCCTGCATGAAATCTACAGATGTACACTGGTGAGTCCACAATCACCAACCCTGAAAATAAACATGACTACAACAACCACTTGCCAGCATCTGACCAGGAGATGGTCAATGGTTGTATTTTACAACATCCTCAATGTGTCTGCATATTATTCATCTGTGTTGTGTACCCAGATTCACCAAGGGTGGAACTCAACCCAAAAAAACAAGTGGAGAACGTTTTTTTAGGTGCTAGGGAGGTCCATTGTCAAGGCACACATTGAGCAAAGGGAACAGGTGCCCTGAGACCCACCCGCTGCTGCCTTAGTCAGATACGCATTGCCCTGACCTGAAAAAAATATATTTCTGTAAAGAATACACTAAAGATGTTTCTTTTTACCACACATGCATCTAAAAATACACTTACACATGTTCATGTTCTTGCACACAGCAATAGAACTAGTACTTGATCTGTTGGTTGGACTTGTGGTCAAGCCCGACCCGTTAACATAAGAGATAGTAACAGAAAGCTAACACAAGAGGAATTTTTAAATTAGGCAAACAAAATCGTATCAAAGGAATGAATACGGTTAAAAACTGAATAATCAGACTCACCTTCCTTCAACATGCCAACTTTAAGACATTTCATGAAACGGCAGGCCTGGCAGGACTTTCGTCTCCTCTTGGTAATCTCACACTCGTTGGTGGCCGGACAGCTGTACTCAATGTTTCCTGTTGAAGATAGAGAAAATCGGTTTACCGGTATATATGAATCAGAAACTCAAAAAATAATTCACTTTGAAACAATGTTCAGGATACACATCCTTTGTCATGAAAAAAACAACAACAACAAACCCCAGCTGATCGTATGTGAGACCTTTGTAGAAGAGGGTTAGTGGTATTTTGATGGGACACTTATTACAAACCACCTCCACTTCACACAGCCTCAGTATGATTCACTGACACAATTAGCTTCTATATTACAAGAGTTCATTTTTGACATTTTTTATTATTAATATTATTTTCACTGAAAAATACAAAGAATGGACCTAGAAGCTGTATGATCTAAGGCCCCATATCATGTAGCAAGGCTAAATCTATTATTGAAGTCTGTCTTGATGGGTCTTGGCTCACTATGAATGCATCTCCTATGCAATTGAATCAGTCTGATCCAAAAACAGCCATAAATGCAGACTTATTGAATCTGCTGCAGTCAATTTTTCTTTTCTTTTTTCCTGAATAAATATACACCTAAAAGTTGATATGGTCCCTTTAAATCCTCTAACAGATTCTCTCTTTAAAGTCGGCAGATCAAGGCCCCATAAGCCCAGAGATGTATCAATGCTACCTAAAAACAGTAAACCAGGTGTTGTCTGTTGCAAACCAGCCAGAAGCACATATGACCCCCCCACACACACACATACACACACTCTAAAATACACATGCAACCCCCCGTCGGTCAAGGAGAAGGTGCCAACATTTGTCAGGGTCCTTGGCATGGATGGTGCTGGTGGGGTCACAGGCACAGTTAGGGGTCCGGGAACCATGCCAGGATGTTGGCAGGGTCTGCTGCTGGATTTAGGCTAGGTGAAATCTAATAAACCGAGAGGCTTTACCGAGTGGGGAAAATCCTGTTCACTCCAACACTGTGCACAAACTCATGCTGGCATCTGTCACCTATTCAGTATATCTCTTTGATAACTGACTTAGAATATTTTAAAAATTGTTTTTCAGATGCATAAGTTAAACATGGATTTTTCAACATCATATATTAGCCTTGAGTCACATTTCACTCTTCATAAGCCACAAAGCAGTGTTATTTATATCAGTCAACCAACAAACTGCCTACTTAATATTATTTGCCATGCTAGTGTGAGACATTATCAAAACAACTCAAATATGACTCTTAAAAGCCAGATTAAACGATCAGGCCATCAGAAAGACTCTCATACATTCCTTAAATCAACATACCCATAGCCATAAAACAGTTATCAGGTTTTCAGGACAGAAAACAGGAGCTGCAAAAGGCTTCTGACAATTATAGTTAGATTTAGATTCATGCAAAGGTAAGAAGGAACAACAAGTTTTAATCACATTTTGTTAACAGAATATTACAAGCTTTGAATTGGAATAGACCAAAAGCAACTTAAAACGTGGTTATCAACACTTGTGTTACTATACTACCAGTCCTACTTCATTTCTGAGTTATAGATGTATTCTAAAATAATGCATGTTCTTAGTACAACTTTATATGAGTATAAGCATAGTAAAAGCAGAGTCCAAGCAAGAGCTATTTCATTCATATTTACAGTTTTTTAAATATATTTTTTGTTCAATTTTACATATGTGTTTTCCAAGGAAAATTACTTAATCACATCTGAGAACAAAAGAGTCTTTGGCATAAATAATTACAGCCTTCAGTATAAATAAACAAGTAATATGACAATTAAACAAAACTACTACGCATCAAGATGTTTTATAAAACTCACAAAAATAATGTTTGCTTCTCCCAACAGACTGCTCTCTATTGCAGGTAAGATACTGGCTAGTCATAGCTGCTCCACAGAACCCCTTTAAAAAAAACTAAAAAAAACGGAACGCTGTTTTAGAATAATAAAGAAATGTCTGAATTCGGTGTGCAAATAAATATATTTGACACATTTATCAAATATTTTTGTTAGAGAATCAGAAATGTGGCTGGTTTTTTTTGGACAAAGATGTTTTTCATGTATTTAATGTGCTATTAGAAATTATTTATTAACATTTTGGTGCTGATGTTTATTTAAAACAGGTCATCCTTAAAAATGAGACCCGTTGTTCCAGTGATATTTACTTGTATACATAAAGCCTAAATGAAAAAGAACAAAACAATCCTCTATTTCATAAGTTCTCATACATTAAAATATCCCTGTTTGTGCATGTGACATCTGTATGTTTGTGTGGTGAAGGTGGGTTGTTGGACTTAAATTGTCTATATCTAAAAGCTCACTGTCGGCACACCCTCTTAGTTAATCAGGTCTTGTGTCCACCTTTATTTCTCAAAGGACATTTCAACCACTCTAATATCCTTCCTTAACCTCTCTTATTTTCCCCCTAAATGTTGATATATTATTATGCCAGGCTATTATCCACGCGCCCATCTCCACTCAAGCTGGACCTCTCCTTGTTCTCCTCCTTCACCAGGGCCAGGGCCCCCCTTCCTGATTACCATTCCATTAAAGTGGCTTCTCCTTTCTGTGAATGACCACGTCCCCACTGTCCCTTGTCCCTTCGCGTTTATTTAGAGGACTCCTCGATGCAGACCCTCTTTTTTTCACTGTCTCCCATCTCTGTTATTGCCACTGCAACACGTGCTTGAGCTTCTAATTGACCTCCGTCTCCTTTTCCCCTTGGTTACGGGCTACAGGGGGGGTTCCGAGGACAAAGAAGAGACGTGCAACTCTGTTCTCCTTTCTTGACTTTTCTTCCAATGAAATGCCTGGCTCTTAATTACAGTCACCCAACACTGATTGTTATTGACTGAAACTCCCGTGGCTCAGGACGAATGACGGACAGATTAAGCTTGGTACAAGCCTGTCCTCCACGAAGGAGAGCAAGCGGAAGAAAAAGGAGAGAAAGGATCTATTAGAAAGACAATAAAAAAACACACCTTACTATACTGATGGTTAGACCAAAAGTTGGTCTACCTTTTAATTGTAAATCTTGCACATAATGGTCTTTTTAAACTTAAAAAGTTTGGAACCGAACATTAATTTAAAATACAAAAAAGGTGGGCGCTTTCTAATTCTACAATTTTACAGATTTCATCCAGAAATTAGTCTGATTACCTAATTCAAATTTATTCAGCATTTATTTTTTTACCTGAATGTCACTATTTAAAGCATTTTCTCTTCACAAGAAGATCACCAAACTTTGTTTAAAATTTAAAATATCAGTTTCTGGCAGCCTGTCTTAATCGCACCATGAGTGTTGACTGTGCAAGAGCCCACTTCGGTAACAAAGACAATCCGGTCACTCCCATTCCTTCTTATTTCAATGCATGTAATAAATCTTTTGATGCATTACAGAAAATATGCTAACATCTGAAAGACAGATTTTATGGATGTTACTAATAAGAATCAAATATTTGGTGTTGGTGTTATAGTACATCACTGCTGCCTCTAAACAGTGTCTTCACATGTCATTGTCAATGACAGACGCACGATTAGCGTGCAGGAACTTAATACAACACACAATCCAGAGCAGAGTTTCAGCCTGGGCCTAATGTCTGCTATAGACATTCGTTACCACTGGATCATTCCCATAAAAGCTGCCCATTGGTGGGTAATTCAACTGATGAAGGTGTAGCAATTATGACAATATACTCTTCATCTGGTCAACGTCTTTTTCAGTTTTGACACAGGAGCCATGGTAAGGTTAAGAAAAAATATAAAAGGGATAAAACAGCATCTTTGCTTGTAAGAAGTACAAAAGTAACAATCTGTCGTTGGTCCTTTTTGATTAGTGTAAAATGGCTTACCGTCTAGGGGTGCTAGGGGTCACCCCTAGGTGCCATGGCCTAGGGGTGACCCCTAGCACAAAAAGGAATTTGTCAGCTAGTTTTCTATTGCTTATTTGCACCTCCAGTGTACAGTGGAGTAGGCATCCCTCCTGTGTTGTGTACAATGTAAGCACTGTAACAAAATATCTAATGATGCTGAAGGGTGGAAAGTGATTTGCATATTCTGATTTGATGCTAAATTAGAGAAATATGTTGGTGTTCCTTAGGGGTCTGGGCAGCATTTGACCATCTCTAGATTTTAAATCTTCAGTTCTCAGGTCAGACTTCAACTGGATTCAACTACACCGATAAGAGAGTCTTTAAATCACAATTTAACATTTTGTTTAACAATCACCTAGAAAGAGCCTTTTCAGAGTTGTTTAGCAACCTGAAACTTCAACAAGCATGGGAAACAAAGCATAAACTGGTCAAATATGAACTGAATTATTCTATAATATTACATATGTAACTACATATATCTCTTTATATCTCCATCCATCCATCCATCCATCCATCCATCCATCCATCCATCCATCAACTATACCCATCCATCCTCTGCAGGGTTGCGGGGGGCTGGTGCCTATCTCCAGAATTCATTGGGCAAGAGGCGGGCTACACCCTCGACAGGTTACCAGTCCATCGCACGTATATCTTTATATATCTTTGAATACACTTTTAGGCAAATACTGTTCAAAATTTAATTTTAAAATGCTTGTACTCAACCTATTAATTTTGGGCTTAATATATTTAGGAGCAGTAACAGATGGGTTTTTTTGTATCAATGGTTTCACATTAGAAATGTATGATGAAATGTACCTATTTCCTTAGCTTGCTGTACTGGTACATTCACCTAAAATTTGGTGCAGGGTGTTCAAGATATTCAGAGAAGACCGAAAGTTCTCCCAGAAATAATTATAAAAAAAATAAAATAATAATGCTTAATAGAAAAAAGATAATCTGTATGTGCACTGATTATTAAAATTAAATGAAAATAATCAAAGACATTGTTTCCAGTAGGATAATGATGGTATAGCAATTTGATTTGAAGTTCTGTGTCTAAGCTCTTTGTCTTATATTTTGTCTGTAGTCATTGGGCAGAGTTTGTCTACTCAGGGGATATTCTGCTTTCTTATCTGAATATGTTTAGCCTCAAACTGAATATTGACATAATTTGTGTTTGATGTTTTGATCAACCAGTCTAGTTCTGATTTGAGTCAAGTGGTGCTGTCTATAATAGCACATTATTCTAACTGGTCTAATAATGATTTTTGTAGCGGACACAGCTGTTGCTGATGATAGACGTCTCAGGAGAATAAAAATGCCAACAGGGGAATGCAAAATCATTGTTAGTCCTTTTCAGGTTAGCAGCTGGAAAGGAGGAACTTGGCTTTTAGTCTCCGTTTCAGTTCGGCTCCGGAAGTATTGCTGCTGGAAAGTTTTTCTGGACTGAGGCGGCTGGAAAGGCTTTGAGACTTTGAGTGATTTCAAAATGAAAGCACATAAGGTCCTCTTGAGGCTAAAGGTCACAGTGACACTTTTGGGAACTTATGGAGGAATTACTGACAGATTCTTTTCAAGTGAACATCTGTGGTGAGAAAAACGTTTTACTGCGGTAATTTTACTACTGTAGGTTTCGTCCTGTTAAAGTGGAGTTTTTCTTTCCACTTTCACCACATGAATCCTAAGTATGAGGGGATTGATGCAAAGTTAACAACACATTGCAACCGACTGTCCACTGTTGCTACATCCCCATTTGGAATGTTAGAAAGTCAGTAACTCGATGGAATCAGCTGGGTTTCCTTGGATTGAACTTTTTACCAAATTGCATGATAAACTCGACTGCATTGTTTTATATCTAGGATGAGTTGGAATGTATTTAATTGTCTACATGACTGAATTAAATTGACTGTATATATCTGTAAATAAATTGGATTTCATTTGCAAACTGCCTTAAGACAACTTTTATCGTCTATCGGCTACATATAATTGAAATTAATTAAAATACTATGTAGGTGTAGTCTGTCCACTGTTTCGAGTTGTTCCATTTGGTCTCATTTCCAAGATTTGTCTTTAGTTGCTTTTGGTGTTGATTCATCAATTCTGAGCTTTAGACTGGTAGACTTATGCTTTGCTTGGTCTGTTTGGGTGTGATTGTCTTGTGAGCCAGACACAAGTGTCAGTAGGCTAGTTTTGTGGTCAGCTTGCTATAAGCGTTGGAAAAAGTAATTTCTGCTCTATAGATCAATTCACAAGAATGTAAAATCACAGAGAGACTTTGAAAAGTACCTTGTATCGTCCTTTTAAAAAAGGCTTTGCAGGCCTCACAAGAGGCGACCCCGTAGTGGTACCCTGAGGCAATGTCGCCGCACACCAGGCAAACCCTCTTGGGAATGGCATTGAGCATGTACTCGCACTTAATTGGCGAGTCGTCCGCCATTCCGCCGGAGCACTCCTCGAAACGGCGTAAGCACGCACTGCCACCCCCGAGCATGCCCGGGTTGAACATTGGAGGTGAGTCTAAGATGTGGGACCGCCCACCAGTGCCGTTAACGTAGCCGCTACTGGCGTCTGAGTTGCCACTGGGACTGTGATGGCTGCCGGTATCTACGAGTGAGGAGGATGGACTGGAAGGCTCAGTTTTGACGTATGAACCACAGCTAGAGGGTAGGTGTCGGTCATCAGTGGGCATTCTGGTCAGCAACCTGGAGAAACACATAAACACACTTCACTTGAATACAGAAAAAACACATACTTATAGTTGTATTTATCAGGTAATTTTTCCGAATCGCATCAAAACTAAAAAAAAATCGTATTTTGAAATAATTACTATGATCTTTTCTGAAGAGCCCTGCAATGTGCATCACTAAACAGCAGTAAGAAAAAAATCACTCTCACTGCTTTGAACCATCATCAGTCCATCATCCTGTGAGAAAATCATCAGCTGGTTCATCTGAGTTTGATAGATTATGTTACACAACCATTAATGTGCTGGAATGCCAAGCAGTACACTGACGGAGCCCATTCCTCTTAGGCAAAATGGTAACTAACGACCGTGTCAGCAGATGCTCCATTTATCTTGAAAACAATACCCACAACTGGCCGTCTGCCAGAAGCAAATGAATGAATGAATGAATGAATGAATGAGTGGATGAATGAATGAAACCTCAGAAGCTTGTTAATGGACAGACAGAGGTGTTACACTCAGCATTTGGGGGATTGTGGGTAATAGATTACCAAATCAATAGTCCTGGTTATTTTGCCAGTGGATGGTGCCAGATTACTGCTGCCTCTGTTGAAAGCCCTGACCTGGGAATACATTTTGTTTATCATCTTATTCAGGGTTCCTGAATAGCCTTAAAAAGTCTTAAATTCATAATTTATGCTTTAAAAACCTTTAAATATATTTAAATGTCCTAAAATACATAGCTATATCCTGATTTGTTTGACTGCTCATTTGTTGCTTTTTTCCTTTCTTTATTTTCAGGCAGCATTTATAGATCCGATCTGTTGTAATTCTGCCTGAGGAATTTGCCTACTATTGTTTTGACAAAGCTTGCTTGGAAAAACTATTAAAGTTACCCTTACCAGTGCCAAACACCATCTTAAGGTGAAAAGCTATATTTTGTATGTCTCTTTTTTAAATAAGGTAAAGGTGTGTTTTCAGTGCAGGAACCTTTACGGGAAATACTCCTGTTATTTCCTCTGCAGGAACCAGGGCCAAATCATTGTACCTGTGAAGATGTATCCCCAAACTCCCCTGGTAGGGAGGGAAACTTAACACGAATCACATGTTTTGTGGTGGAACAGTGCTAAACATTCCACACTAGTTTAATGTTCTCAATTTGTTTCTGTCGTTTCCCAGCCTAAAGCGTGCTACAATACATGTTTTCTGTCGGCTTTACACCATACAACAGGAATGACTCATATTAATTTGCAAACACTTATTTAAAGCCAGGGTCTGGGATTAATTGCCACAGTGTTAGATTCAAATGCATAAAAAAAAAAAAAATTGTGGGAAGATTAGCTAAATTGATTAAATGAATTGCAGATGTCCTCTTTCTCTGAGAGGGTAAACACTGGTCAAAGCCCTTTTTAAGGTCACGTTAGACTATTTAACAGCATTTATGTTCAAAGATTAAAACAGTAACAATAACACAGTCTCATGACTAATTGTAAGTTTAGATGAAGTAGACTTATTATGGTTATTTCTCCTTAGGGAAATTTCACACAGGTTTTGAGCAATAAAAATCAATGAATTATTTCAACCTACCTCGGAGTCAAAAGTAGTGTTAACTTTCTCGTAGTTTGTAACTGCAGTGGAACAATCACAAGATTTCTTTTGATTACATGTAGATCATAGCTTCTTCTACTCCACAAGTGAATTAACATGCAATTCTGCATCAGCAATGAATTTAAAGTCTGTTAGTTACACTTTTCCAACTGGGTTAGAGGTGACTCTACATAGGTTTTTGAATGTAACTTCTTTGATCTTGGCAGTACAAGACCTAAAAACCTTGAAGCTGATGTGAATCTGTCCATCCATTGTAATTTGCAGCATTGAATAAACTTGGGTAGAGGAATAAAACTATCTCTAGTCCATGGGGCCACAGCCCGCCGAATCAAGGACTGATCGCCACCAATATCATTGCGACATTCAGTGGTTGCTTTTCTTCCTAATACCATACATCTTACAAAAACGTTCATTTGGCTAAGGCAGGGTATATTCTTTTGATTTCTTTTTTTATTTTACTTAAGTGCTCCTGAGGGTTGCCCCCTGTTTTAGATCTGGTGCTAATGGTTAGGGATGTCCTTTTCCTCTTTGCATTAAGTCAGTAAGTCTTCAGGCTTTGACTGCATGAAACTTCTCTTAAGTGCTAACGGATAGAGGATGGAAAGAGGGATGGAGATAGCCTCCACCCTCAAGCCCGGATCGGATACATCGATCTCTCTGCTTCCTTCCTGTTTAAGACGAGGCATGAAAAAATAAGCCCCCCTCTTACAGATACCAGACATTCCTTATGCATTTTTAATCAGCCAGGACTGTTAACATAGTGCGAGATGGAGCGATACAACATTACGTCTTCATTGTGAGGCCATTGTGGTTTATAAAAGATTCACAGCACTTGTGTTAAATCTTGTTGAAAATCAGCATTAGCTTACAGTCAGTTTGGAGGGCAGATTTTTTTCCCGTCAGAGGGAGGTGCAGAAAGCGGCGTGGTAACAGTTAATACATCAACACAGCCAGATATGGGGTGGGGGGATCCCTATGGAATTGTACATTGTGGCGTTGGTAAAAAGTAGTTCATTCCACACTTAGCACACAGCAACGCTGGGGAGATGTTTTTTGTTACGTTTAATGGAAATTTCTAATGGGTCCTTTCAGATCTGTCCAAATGAAATAATGGCATGAACCACAGATTCGCACAGACAGAAATAGATACGTAGTTTCATAATTTGGTTTTCTTCCCCTTATTATAAAGACACATGGAGTTCTCAAAGTGTAGTCTGACCCTCCTCGATGTATCCCTTGGCAAAACACACACACACACACATACACACACACTATCTCAAACACAATTTACCTAAAATCTAATAGGTTAGTGTGTGCTCCGCTGCGCAGAAAAATGGTACAAACAGAGCAGACAAGCAGGACTCATCAGACAGACGTGAAGGTCACCTGCCTTCTCCGTTATGCTGCTGTGAGACGGTCCCACTGTGGACGCAGCAGACACGGGTTTCCGTCTGTCCATCACCCGGCAAGAATGAGACTTCACTACTTTTGGAAATCCACTGAGCCACCCAGACATCTTAAAGTAAGCATCGCGAATAAGCCGTGGCTTCGTTTCCAGGTAGAAAATGTCTCAGCGAGGCAGCTTACTAAAACTGTAATATTTGCCTATGTCAATCATGACCCAATCCACTTCTTTAGTCTCCAGCTTTCGATAATAAATTAGAATCCAGGACCAGAACATATAGGTTAGGAAGAATCCTCAACATGTTTTTATTGATGGATTTCAATTTTCCATTTTCCTACTAAGCAGACGTATAAGTGTTAAACTTGGGGTTAAGCTTGTTGCAAGCAACACAGTGTAAATCACTGTGCAGAACACATAGTCAAACATGGAAGCACACAGAAGGACAGAGGCAAGGAGCCATGCATGAAATTAGTTCATTAATCTTTCCATGATAGGCCGTCCTTGTTTGGGGCAAACTCTATCAGCTTTAAACTGAGTGCCCCATACCACAAAACACATAGATTACGCTGTTGGTCCATGGTATCAGTGTGTCCGGGAAATGCATGGTCACGCGTGGGGGAAAACGGGAGAGGTGGTGGCGGATGTCGTCCGGGGAGTTAAGTTGGAACAACAACACACGTGGGTGTTATGAGTATTCGCAACTTTAATCAAGGTCATCAAAAAATGTAGGTGCTCACAAATGTGAAAGCAAAAGGTCATGAGAGGGAGAAACAGCATTTTTCTTTCATTACTAAACTGTCTAAACTGCTACGGAACAAAGCATCAAGCTGACGTAAAAAGATTAAAATCACAGTTATTGACCAAAATCACACAATTATATTCATGAGAAGCCAAAATCAGTTGGAAAAGTCTATCAGAATTTTATTTATTGTTTATTCACACCCTTGGCAGATTTAGATTTAAAATTATGTTCATCCAGTCAAGAAGTTTCTTTCTGATAGAATTGGGATAGACATTTAAACAATGAAAGTAGTGTCAAAATATCAGGCTCGTTTTCTTTACAATTGGCATGTTGAAAAAGTTATACAGTTATACTTAGTGAACAATGGAAAAGTCATAATTGGTAGTAAAGCAGTCAGTACTTTTTAAAACTGCTGACCAGCTTATTACATGTTTTCACTGGTGTTTACATACATTTTCCTTGGTGAAGAGCTTCAAACATTTGAAGTAGGAAGTGTCTACTTGCCCTAATCCCTAATCTTTAGCTTTCTCCACAGATTCAATTTTGGACTCTAGCTGGGCCACACCTACATTTTTAATTTATTTCCAATCAGAAGAAACATGTTGTCGAAACTAAAAGATTACTTTGAACCTAAATCTGACAAGGTTATGAATAATTTTGTTCTTGACCATATACCTAATAATTTAGAAACCAAACGTCCTGCTAAAAATAAATGCTTTAAGTCATTTTAAGGGATTTGAATGAGTGGACTGGAACGTTTTGTTGACTAAAGTGAGGGATTCCTTGTAGTAGGGAGATGTTTCTGTATTTGCACTTGAGAGTGAGAGCTTGTATTGAATCCAGGAAGCCAGTGAAGGAACTAACAGTATTTTAAGTTTTCACTCTCTCATCAGAATTCTAGCTGCAGAGATCTGGATGTGCTGTAGTTTTTTTAAGACTCTTGGTATAAGTCACAATGAGTGTGTTACATTAGTCTAATCCAGACGAAACAAAGATGTGGACAGACTTGAATGTATAAAATTCAAACTTTTAATCTCCATTTTTGGTTAGGTTGGGGTTTTCTCAAACTCAAACACGATTCATTTAAATTTAGAATTGCAAAAAGAAAGTGCAACTTTGTAAGCCTACTGATGTTTTTAACACGTATCTTTGAAACTTTTACATTTTTGTAGTAGATATGAAGATATATATTGTGTAATCTTTTGTGTGTGCTTTGCATCCTTGAAACTGTATTGAATTTTTTTTTTGATGGGATCTTTTAAAAGAAGAACGCAACAACTGACAGAAGCTGTACTAATTTTTTTTACATTGACTGTGTGTCTTGTGGTTAAAATCTGAGTCAAAGGAGCACATTAAGTTACTTAAATTCTGCTGCTCAGCGTCTACTCAATGATATCAGTCAGAAAACAGTTACATAAAGCTGGTGTGAGTCTTTGTTTTTTGTATATAGGATGCAGCATGGGGTTGCACTTGAAAGCGCATGTTGATTTGACAAACTTCAAGATGTTTAGGAAAGAAAAAAAAAATCACTAATTAATTCTTTAGACTCATATTTGTTGGAAATATGCTAAATATGTCTATATGATCTTCATATATTAGGAGAAAAACTATAAATGTATTTATGATGCATCTCCTCGTACAAATACGGAGTTTAGCAGAAAGTGCACTTTTAAAACACCTTGATCAGTGGATGACGAAAAGCATTTTTTAAACTCTACAACCATTTTGATTTTTGGATTTTGCTTTAATATTTATTTCTTGCTTGCAATTTTTTTTTACAACAGTTATTCAGTTAAGCGTTTGTTATACTTGCATCATCTTGCGCCAATAACTATTTTCCTTTCATTTTTATTGTTACCTTTTTCTTTTTCTAATTAATCAATTATTAAAGTTTATTCTCTTCCTGGTCAGAAAGCAATCAAATGCTTTTCAATCAAGTCTTATATGTTATAAGGAAATTCATTTGAGATACATTACTTTGTAACTCCCTAAAGCTTGCTATCGAAACACTTGCATGTATGACAGATTCATTATCTGAGTTTCAATAATGTTAAATAAGAGTGTGAAAGATCCATGAAGGTGAGGAATACACCGTCGGAATCAGTTTAACATACTTTGGTACATGTGTAACCTGTGGTGGGTCTTTCAATGAAAGACTTCCTGGGCATACCCTTTCTTCTGTTGCCATACCAACAACCAAACACAGCCCACACCCTGACAGAGCCCATTCAGCAAGAAAAGCAAAAAACAGCAAACATGTTTTATTATATACTTTATTAGACACATTAGGGACTGAACAACAGAGCTGCACAGATCCTAATTTTCTGTTAATATAGATTTTTTGGTGTTATTTTCCGAAGGGCTATAATGCATAAAAGACAATCTACTGGAGGTTCTTTACTGGAGGGTAGAGTTTTGACTCCAACAGAAAATAAAGAAATTACTAAATTTTTCACAAATTATGCATCAGTGGTCCTAATCCTCATCTGAGTTTTGGTAAACTCCAAAGAAGTGCTATAAAGTGCATATTTGATAAGTTTATGGAGTGAAAATTGTTTAAGTTCTAAGTTTTCATGCATTTAATGAACAGGAAGTTTCTTTCCACTATTTGACCTGCAGATTAAAGATAAAGTATGATCTCTGATGAATTACTAAGAGATACTATTAAAAACCTGATATTGTTAATTTGATCTGGACAGACATATACTTAAGAAAGAATAAATATAGCCTCATAATTTACTTCAAAATTCTGAGACAACAATCAGACACTAACATCAACCACCTGCGGCATGTATTTCCATACATTTCCTATACTGTACACAACCCAGGGATGAGCAATCCTTGTTGTCTGGAATTGCAAATAAGCAGTGGAATATTTTTTGAAGTCCAGCTGAAAGAGATTTTTTTTTTCTTTTGTTTTGGTATTTGCACCTCCCCAGGGTCTGCTGCCCTGGGTAGAAGCTATATCACTCATATCCAAACCTGTCGGTATGTGTAACTACATATATTGATTTGCTAGGATAATGAATGGATCTTTAACTTTTGGTCTAATCCTCACTTTAAAACTTAATATTTACTGTCTAAGTTAGTAAGTCCCAGCAGTAGGTTTATACCCAATTAGTGTACTTTGTTTAATTTGTTTAATTTTCTGCCTCCCCAACGCAAACACCCTCATGCACGAACACGTAGTACACAGAACTTCCAGCATATGGCCTCTTCAATGTCACAGCCACGAGGAGAGATTGCATAGATTTCCCACATGGATGATGTCTCCTTACTTGGGGTATCAACCCCCCATCTACATACACATCCAACCACCTCGAGGAAATTGCTCTCTCTGCAAAGTCAAACACACCCCTAACTGCCTTTTAAAAAGAGAAAGAAGACAGAGGTTGCAGGGGTGGTGGAGGTGGTGGGGGGGATAAACGAGCAGAGACTTAAGCCGTCATTGGGAATCAGAGGAGGACTCATGTGGGACAGTTACGATATTGATTTCATAAATAAACAGAGATGGCCATCGATCCTAATGTTATTTTGCATTTCAATTACTGCCCAGAAACATAACCTTCAAACGTCTGCTTCTCCACAGTAATAACATCCACTGATAATCATAGTCGAGTCTTGTTCGGCACAAATTGGCTTTTCTCTCACCCCTCCTTCCCCTCCAGGTTTCTTTCTTTTTTTTTTCTTCTTTTCAAATGTGTAAATGACACAACTTTGCATTTGCCTAATGGCATTAGGGCATGGGCTGAATTTCAAGCCAGACTTTAGCTGATACAGTAAACGCTCTGGTCAGTTGACACAATGCAAATGAAGGTGGTGAAGAGGAATTAAGTTCACAATGTGAGACCTCGCAAAGCTACAATGAGGCCCATTAAATTAAGCATCCCTCCTGAGTTACGCTTCATGGTTAGACATTCTGCCTCATCTCTTCACTGTGTTTGTGTGCTAATTTCATTTGATCAATAATAATAAAAAAACTATTTCTAAGAAGTCCTCTTTGATACATATTATTCAGGTTTTGACTGAAGAGTCACTGCAACAACAACAACAAAAAAAAGGGGGGGGGTGTATCCATCTACATCCTCATGAATGCAGAGTCCTTGACAAGCTGTCTAAAGGATATATCTATATCAAGAGGGGTCATGACATGTAATGAAGTTATTTCGCCTCTTATACCATCACAGTGAACCAATAGAGATTGGCTGTAGCTGCATGTTGAGCCATTAATAAACAGGATGGCCATAAAGTAAATACAGCATTTAAATCCCAGACATTTCCTTTTTAAATTCATAAAACTGAAAGCTGATTGAAAGCAGCATGGACCGTTTGAACCATTTTTGTCTCCATATGTTAAGCGCAATATAATGTTTTCCATAGCAGGAATTTCACATAATTGGTTTTACTTTAACATTAACTTTGATTTCGATTTTTTTTCATGTTATATCTAAAATTTCTGTTAATATAAACTTTAAAAAACTAGAGTGATGGTCAGTTTGGATTTGTTTATTTTTTGCATTTCTTGCACAAAGACGAGCTTCCCTTTAGACAAACAAAAGGTGTTTATTCTCTACCTACTGCTAACCCCAAAAGAATTCAAACAAGCACAATTAAATTTAAAGTAATTTTACTAACATGTTTCTTCTGACTTAATGTAACATTAATTGTTTTGAGTAGTCCAACAAGAGTCCTGACTTGACTCTGAGAAAGAATCTGAAGGGAGCTAAAGATTAGGGAGATGGTCAGGAGGACTTCCAATTGCAAACACTTGGAGCTCATCACCAAAGATAAATCATCAAAATCTCGGAGAAAACATGTAAAATGCTGCTCAGTATTTATAATGAGGTTTGGATTGCTGTAATGCCAATGAAGATTTTTCCATTGATTCCATCGAGGATCTACCTTGTGACACGCCCTTTTTTTGGTAAAATGTAAATAAAAATAGATAAACGATGTTTAGTATTCCCTTAGAATTTTTTTAGTATCGTCCGAGTGGTGGCTGTCTCATTTCCTATCAAAAACAAACGTATTGGTAAAGTGAAAACATTTTTAAATGTAAATCTAATGGAGGTATGAAAATTTTTGGCCTTAACTTTTCATGTGACATTAAAACAGAGCCGCTACAGTGTTACACAGCTTCCTGCCTCAATATGTTAAAATGCAGGCATGTTGCTTGGATTATTCTAACAATGCACATAGAGATTTTTTAATTATTTCAACAAATTTTACTTATATCTGTTGAATGATTCCAGAGAAAAAAAATACTAATTTTGCTGGTTAATGTGTGCTCTACTATAAGATTATTTATTATCTTCATTTCAAGGTAACTGACCAGTCACCACAATCTGTACCAATAAAACTAATTTCTGATTACTTTTTCACATTTGCAACCCAGTTAATTCACCTCTCTGCCTCAAAGCAACATGAGACTACAGGAAATATCTAGCTGCAGTTTCTCTTATGTATCATTCTTAAAACATGTCAGTAAAGCAATAACTCACATGTCCTGGTAATTGGGCGAGAAGCAAGTAATAATAACTGAACTCCTTTGTCTTAACTTTCTTATTCTGTATTAAAAGTTTACATAAATTGAAACATTTTTCCTGAACTTTCGGCAGAGGAAACATCGACATAATAATGGTTTGTCTTTAACAGACACTGTCAGGTGTCTCCACAGCCAAATTTAGACCCCAGGTCAACGCGCAATGCTTTGGTCTATTATGTATTTGCTTGCACCTATTCATGTGTATCGTTATGACTGTGGGAATATGTTTCAGCGCCTACACATTCCAGTTTGTGAAACGAAACTGAGAGACAAGTGGATCAAAAGATAAAAAATGAGAGTAAAGAGCAAAAACAACTGCAAGGACCACTCTTCAATTGAAAGAAAAATCACAAATATTTGCTCGTTTTAAACAATTGAGTTGTAAATCTTCACTTAAAAACAACAAACTCTCCGCCCTAAAGAAACGTATCACCTTACTGATTTTGGACTGTTTTAAAATTGGTAAAACCTCAAGGAAGTTCCATTAATTTCTTAACAAGCTCTGATACACTTTTTATTTGCTGCTTCAATGTTTCTACAAAAATACCTAATTTTTTACAAGCATAGAGAATCATATTTTAAAATAATATAAGTTAACACAGTTAACAAAAATGCTTCTTTTATGTCCTGTTATTGGAGGAACATACTTGTTTATTTAGTAGAGCCTACAGTAGGTAGGAAAGCTGGACCGCCATCAGGCCTCTCACCTCCGGCTAACAGGCAGGTCGTCTTACCAAAAGTTCTCGGATGGGATTAATGGTACTCTCCAGAGCCAAACCGATCAGAGCACAGGTCTGTGTGTTGCCAGTTGTGCAGATTTTCTTTTTGGAAACATTTGAGCAGCCACACAACATTCATGTCCCAGTGGTGAAAATGTGGGACGACGTAAATGTCATTCCAAAAGAGCAAGTTTAACTTACTGCTTTAGAGATGTGGAAGGATAAGAAGAGTAATGTAGATGTGGGAGTTGTTTGAGTAATGCCACATACACACAGGCTAAACACTGGGACAAGGTCAGAGCCGATTAACATGGTTATGGTGCTTTTTCACGTTGACAAAAACATTTCTTGGAACATGTGCACAGCAGTTCACATGAACATAAATTTTGTTAAATTATTAAAATAAGTATTAGAATTAAAGTCAAATGTAACATTAAAAAGAAGTGACATTCTCTGAGTTGTTTTGTTAATATTACAAGAATGAAAGTCTCTCTTTCCCTTTACTGGATCATTTGCACCTTATATAACTTTGCTGATTGAATTAAATCCAAGAGCATGCAGGAAAGTATGTTTTGTTAATGATGTCAACGGTTTCTTCCTTTTGATACTTAAGGGTTGTATTAAAACCCAGAAGAAAAATTACAATAAGCATTTAAATGTCATACTTGGTCATACTTTAGTGCAGAATAAATCAGCAAAAAGCACCAAGAATTGCTCTGAAACAAGCAGCTGTTTGTGAAGGCAAAAAGATTTTGTTGCTTTTCTTTGTGACTTTTAGAAAAAAAAAAATAAAACAAATTTTGTGTGAAAAAATATACATAATTCTTTTCAGAAAAAAAACTTTTGAAGGTTTGAAATGTAAAACAAGCTGTCTGATCTGGTCAGTTTCAAATAAAATATAGAGGTTTCAACAAATGAGCAGCACAAATCTTATATATGATTCCTCTATTTCTAACAAAGTTTTATTTTAATTTCTTATAAGGATGATTTAATTTAGGATGTTAATAAAAACCTAAATCAACACAAGAACTTTCCATCCAGGCTCCTTTTTGTTAGTGCAGCTAAAAATCCGGCAGGAGCTTTTTCTAGTTTTTCCAAACTTTAGTTACTTTCAACTGTCTGTCCTCAGAGCTTGGGTGCAGCTGCAACGTGTTCTCTCAGAGTACACGTATATAAAGTGCTGCGGTAAAATAATATTTTAAAAATACTCCTAAATGTTGGATCCTGAAGCCGAGCTGGACAGTTCTGGTGCAGCGGTGCATCCTGGACTCCTTGTATGCTTTCCTGCTGAAGCTGCACCAGGATTTCTGATATCAGTTGTCCCATAGAGAGACTTTCTCAACTGTCAGCATGCTTACTTTAGTCACCAAGTTTATTTTCTTTCTTTCTCTCTTGTACATGAAAGTTTTGACATTTACATTGTTGAAAAGTGCTGACACAAAGAATAAAGGACAGAAAGATGAGTAAAGAGGAACACTCACTGGTTGTGGTAGCAGAGGGGATCTGGGATACACAGTTCAGAAACATCCATCAGTCCACAATAACCATTCCAGGTGTTGCAGCAAAAAAACAACAACAATAAAAGAAAAACAACAGGACGAACAAATGGAGAAAAGCTGGAAAAGGAGATCAGCTCCTCATATCTTCACAAATTAATTCTCAACTCTTCCTCTGAGTCTTGCCTCCCTTCTTTCTTCAACTCTCTCAGTGATAAACAAAAATAAATAAAACCTTCCTTGGGTAAGAAACTCCAGTCTGCACAAGTGCTGATTGTTCAAGTTTGCTGAAGATGAGGAAAGAAGTGAAGAAAAAGAGGAAAAGCAAATGCAAATAAAAGAGAGAAAACAAGGAATAAAGGTGGCGAGATGGATGGAGAGCAGCAGCAGAGAGAGAGGAGAAGGCGTGCTCTCTGGCTGAGTAAAGTGAGTGAAGAGACTGAGTCTCCATTGAAGACGATAGGGCTCTTTAAGAAGAGGAAGGAGTGGTTGGGGCACACAGAGCTGAGGGTCATTGGTGGGTTTGGGGAAGGATGTCCTGGAAGCGGCCAATGGGAGTGAAGGATTACAGGACTGAGATGGGCTAGTGGGTAACCAGTCTGTGTCCATTCACAAGGGAGCAAAACAGACTCGGGCAGACCCCCTTTAGATAGACAGATAGACAGACAGACAGACAGACAGATAGATAGATAGATAGATAGATAGATAGATAGATAGATAGATAGATAGATAGATAGATAGATAGATAGATAGATAGATAGATAGATAGATAGATAGATAGATAGATAGATAGATAGATAGATAGATAGATAGATAGATAGATAGATAGATAGTCTGTCTTTACACATTGCAGGGATAAGCATGTTCACTGAGCCTGATTTACTGGTCTGTTTACTTGGCTTTTGAGGGCTCAGAGTCAGCTAACAGAGTTAAACTGTTCTCTTTAGTCTTTTATCCTCGCTACCACAGGTCTGGCTTTTTCACCGCCTGCCCTCTTTTGAAGCAGCAACAGCTGCTTCCCACGGCACTTCTACGATCTGTGCAGAGGGGAAAGATCCGCCAATCCTGCAAGAGGCAGGATTCCCAAATAAATTGCGATAACAGCCTCTGAAGATGACAGCACAGAAGTTTGAGTGGATGTTTGCGGCGCCTGTGTGGTGCCGCAGCCATCAGAGGGAAACCAAAGCTCCACGTTCAAATCCTCCCAACCCACTTCATCAACCCACATTTTCCTGATCGATGCAAAACCCATCACACGCTCTTATTGATTACGGAGTGCCCGTGTCACCAGAAGCCTGAGGACAGACTGTTTCCCTCCAGTCTTTTAAATAATAAAAAAAGAATTATGAATTAGAATGTTTTCTTTTTATGTCACTCCATATCAGAGTCACTGGACCAAAGGGCGATTGCTCTAATGACAGAGCTGCACAGTCTGAAGTAAAACGTGATCAATATTTTGGCATTCAGTGTACTTTCCTGCAGTAGAAAAGGCTGAATATTCCTGCTGATCTGATTAAGACATCCAGACGTAATCAATACCGGGGATGTGTTTATGTTTTTAATGAGGGAGAGGGAAAATAACTAATGTTCGGTGGACATGTATGGCTTTAGATTCGGGCTTGACAAAGGAGCAGATCTTGTTTAAATGAATAGCCTATGTATGCTGTTTTCCAGAGTAAATGATAAGCACACATATCAACAGCCAAATGGTTTGTAGAACACACTTTAAACTGGATTATATTTTACTGTTGGGAATTTGTTTAAAACTTTTGTTTAAATTTTGTAATTTACTGGCCTAAAAAAAATATATATATAAATTAAATAATCTTGTTGGCCAGGAAAAATAAAGATACATAAATAAAAACAAACAACAAAACAGTAATAAATTTGCTGCTCTTTTTTTCTTATCTTTATATTCTCCTACCCCTCTTAGCACATTAATTTCCAGATGATGGGGAGAAAATGCTTCATTGCATTTGGCAGTAAATTAATTGAGACTAAAATGCACCTATCATTTGAACAAACAGTTACACAATAATCAAATCGGCATGTAAGAATAAACATGTTTTTTAGAGGTTGGGCAGCAACCAGTGTGTGCGTATGGAGTTTGTTTCCCTGCTTTTCATTGTCAGAAATATTTTCTAAATGTCTGGTGTCTCTAAGTGCTTGGAACATTGTCTTAATTTAGCAGAAAACAGCTGAATAGAGGAATTTAATAGATGTAAAGTGCAATGGAAAACTTGGAAAATCTAAACTAGGTCAGAAAACAATGGGATTTACCAGCATGTTGAATTGACAGCTTGGTTTTAAAAAGTGTTAAATGCAACTGTTAACTGTCATAAATTAATAAGTAGAAGAGCGTGGAATATGAATTTGTCACAAAAAACAAACTTCCTGATTTTTTGTGATCCACTCTGATCCAGATTCACATTTTGTACTTCCCCCTGACTGACTAAATCATAAAAACAGATGTAACTTCTTTGTTTTCCTAAATATTTCTTAAAAAGTGAATTTGAACTAATATACAGTTTAACAGTAAACTAAGGCAAATATCAGGGTCATACACAAATTCCTTACAGCTTTGGCCAAAACAAATGATCAAAATAAACAAATAAGAAAATTATGATTTGAAGCACAAACCAGACAAATAATAAGAATGATCTACCAAAAGGGATTTTAATAGTCCAGCTCCACCTCTGCAATCCTTTAAATTAACAAACTCTTTTTGAGCCTTTATCAAGGTAACATGAGTGGCACAAAAACATGATTTACACACTTTGCTCTCGCTGCCACACACTTGTTTGGCTCATCTGCCGGAGGAGTGTGGAGAGGGATAATTGCTATAGCCACAGGGCTCCATTAATCAGCTGGGTGCATTTGTCGGGGTTTTGTTACGTTCCACCCCCTCCTCTGTCTCTCTCTTTCTGCTGGGCTATACTATATAGCGAAGCCACCAGAAACTGGAGCAGGCTGTGTGGAGGACTGCTGCAAGCTCACGCTGGGTTAATAAATGCTATTAGCCTCTATCTCTTGCCTCTTAATTTCTCATTTCACCAAGGAGCATTAAAACACAGCTACAAGAGCAGCAGAGTTAATCAGAGGACGGTGGCAAGGCTGCGATGTCTTGATTGAGAGAGCTGGACTCACACAAAGAGGGAGAGGAATTGGTGCTCGGACCTGTGGTTATATTTGTGGACATTAATTGTTTTGTGTGTGTAACTGCAGCACTGGGTTTAAATATCACTTCTTATTTTCTCAGTAACTACAACCAAACATGCTTTGATGCATCTTTTACATTTTTATTTAAATCCCGAATCAGATTTTCAGAATTTTTCATCCTTTTTAACTCAACTAACAATAAAGTTATTTTAAATACACACACTGTATTTAAAATGAAAAATCCACCCATTTCGTGGTTGGATAGATGGGGCAGTAAACATAACCTGTAAATATAAATATTATTCCATACCTTTTGTTTACATTATATGTACAAACCTGGAAAAATAATTGACAAAATTGTGGGCCTGGCCAGATTTTTCCAGAATACGTGGGGAAATAATTTTCTATTTCAGACACCTGTGTTAGTCATAAAACAAGATTTTAGGTGCCTTTGATTATATGATTTCAAACATATTATACTGTACCACAACTGCAGGTGTTCTATCTACATTGTTCACTTTCATTTTTGCTATATGTAATCACCAAATGGCGGAATCACTGTATATATATTATTTTGATGGCATTTTCTAACCTTTTTTTGCATGTCTATTCCCCAATAAACCATAGACTATAATTCTGACATCAACAGCAAGCAATCTCGGCTGTGTTTAATCACATCCAAAATAAACTAAATCAATTGGATACCACAGCTTGAACTTTCAATGGCTCACTGATACCAGTTGAATCTTTTCCCAGCTTGTTGATGTGGAAAGTCTGGACGTCACCTTTGAAGAAAAGCCAGGTTGTGTCATTGCCATCCAGGAACAGGATCAATACAATCAGCTCAAGTTCATTCTAATATGGCAGCTGGTAAGAAAAAAGAAAAGCTGCTGTGGCGTCAGCTTTTTACAGCTTTATGATGTTTCTGCATACGTAGCACGGTTGCTGCTGTGTCAAGCACCGCAGAGAAAACAGGTAGCCCACAGTGAAAGGTGTAACTTTGTGCAGATTTTTTTTTAGCATCAAGCAACTCTGAGCCAAAAATATGTAGTTGTTGATTAAGGGGTAGTATATTTCTCATTAATGGTTGCTTAAAATTATGTCATACTCGGGGCCGGAGTGGGACTTCTTCAGAGTTTTTATCAATTTTGCACAACTCTTATGAAATAATAATTTTAGTTGGTGATTTTAATGTACATATAGATAACATTTTAGATCCTTTATCAACAGAATTTTTAAATATTTTGAAATATACGGATTTTAGTCAACATGTCACGCAGTCGACTCACAACAAAGGACACACCCTGGACTTGGTCATCACGTATGGGCTGTCCACCAGTGTGTCCTCTGTTGTTGACTTGGCTGTCTCTGACCACTACTGTGTGTTTTTTAACATCACCAGTTTTATCCAGCAGGAGACCTCTGCGAGAACTGTCACGAAGTGCCGTATAACCCCTGAAGTGGCTGCAGGTTTTCTGGAAGTTTTTCAAAAGATTCCTCCTATTGTTTTACCTGCCCCCTGTGATTTTATTGTCAATGATTTTAACAGTAGGCTTCAATCCGCTCTTGACCTGCTGGCTCCATTTAAAGTTGTAAACACACACTCAAAACTTACAACACCATGGGGAAACGAAGACCTTAAAAATTAAAGAGGAGCTGCAGGGTGGCAGAGAGAAAATGGATGAAAAATAAAATCACAATAATTTATCAAATATACATAGAACGTCTCAAATCATACAATAACGCTGTAAGAAATTCCAGAAATGC
Source organism: Valencia hispanica (assembly GCA_963556495.2). Lineage (NCBI taxonomy): Eukaryota > Metazoa > Chordata > Actinopteri > Cyprinodontiformes > Valenciidae > Valencia > Valencia hispanica. The sequence goes on from OY747719.1 coordinate 27,202,533, forward strand.
ATACTTTTCAGAATCATCTCAGAAAATAAAAATAATCCCAAAATTCTGTTTTCCACTATAGACAAAAATTTTAACCATAATAATGCATATCAGAAAACCCCCTCAAACACTCTTTGTGAAGAGTTTGCAGACCACTTCAGAGGGAAGGTAGACACCATCAGATGTAATATTTTATCTTCTCAGAGTAACATGGTTTTAGACAAATCTGAGTGTGTGTCTTTACCAGAGGAAACGCTGGACAGTTTTGTCCTGGTGGAGGCTGGGACTCTTGATAAAGTTTCTCCTCAGTGAGGCCCACCACATGTGTTTTGGACCCAATTCCAAGCTTGTTTGTTAAGCAATTTTATGGATGTTTTAGAGATGACATTTTAACCATGATGAATTGCTCCCTTCAGACGGGGGTTTTTCCTGCCTCCTTTAAAGGGGCGGTAGTGAAGCCCCTGCTGAAGAAGAGCAATTTAGATTTGAATGATTTTAACAATTTCAACTTTAATTCAACTTAATGATTTTATTAACGGTCATAATATCCTAGAGAAATTTCAGTCTGGTTTTAGGGTGAACCACAGCAATGAGACGGCCCTTCTGAAGATTTTAAATGATTTTAGATTAAACTGCAATGCCCAGAAGGTGACAATGCTGGTTCTACTGTATCTAAGCGCTGCCTTTGATACAGTAGACCACACTATTCTTTTAACCCGTTTAAAACAGATTGGCCTCTCTGGTGCTGTTAACAAATGGTTTACATCCTATCTCACAGACAGGACTTTTATGGTAAGTCTAGATACCTGCTCCTCTAAGGTATACAATATCACATGTGGTGTGCCCCAGGGTTTCATTTTAGGCCCAGTGCTTTTTTAATCTGTATATGCTCCCTCTTGGCAGCGTCATCAGAAGAGATGGAGTTAACTTTCACAGTTATGCTGATGATACACATTTGTACATCTCCATGTCTCCCGATGACACACGGCTGATGGATGCACTTTTTAACTGCATTTTAGACATCAAACCCGGATGCAGAAAAATTTCTCCAGCTCAACCAGGACAAAACTGAAGTTTTAGTCATCGGTCCTGAGGCTCAGAGAGAGAAACGTTTACCAAAACTGCAACCACTGTCTCTTAACCCTTCTTTGCAAGTGAAGAACCTGGGTGGGATTTTTGACTCTGAGCTGACTTTTATCCCTCACATTAAAAACATTACTAAAATTGTTTTTTTTCAACTGAAGAAAATCTCATTCTCTCTTGGGCCAACACGGAGGCATTAATGCATGCTTTTATCTCCAGTAGGATTTATTACTGTAATGCCCTGCTTTCTGGTCTTCCCAAAAAGAGTATATCAGGTTTACAGCTTCTATAAAATTCAGCAGCACGTGTCCTGACGAAGACCAGGAGGCGGGAGAACATTAGACCGGTCTTAAAATCACTGCATTGGCTCCCCGTATGTTTTAGGATCAATTTTAAGATTATTTTAATGTTTTTTAAGTGTCTTAATGGTCTTGGGCCTTCTTATCTTTCAGAACTGTTTTTACCATATGAACCTTCGCGGTCTCTCCGCTCTTCTGGCAGCCGTCTCCTTGTCATCCCAAAAGTCAGAACACACACTCACGGTGCGGCGTCTTTCCACTTTTATGGCCCTCACCCCTGGAACAGGCTGCTGGAGGACCTCAGGGCCACAGAGAATGTTCATGTTTTTAAGAGCAGGCTCAAGACTCACCTTTTTAGCCGAGCTTTTAATTATTTAATATCTGCTTACTTGCTCTGCATGTTTTACTTGATTAAATTTTATCAATGTTTTACACTAAATAATTCTAAATTTTTATCAGTGTTAAAACTTTTATCAGTGTTTTACTATTTGCTCTCATATTTATCTACTCTTTATTTTAATATTTTAACCTGTTATTTTAATCTTCCTTCCAGTGTTTCCTCTGTGGGGGCCCTCTACCTCGGGACCGGTGGTTCGGCTGTGTCTGCCTGGGTGTTCTCCAGGTAGTGCTTGGTGGAGATGGGGGTCTCAGCCTTCCCTCCACTGGGCGCCCTGGGCCGGTGCCTCGGCTGTTGCTGTCGATCTGCTGCTGCCAATGCAGATGGTTTTCTTACCTGGCTCATCTGTTCTCGGGCCAATGTCCTTGTTTACTGTTGCTTTTAAGTGTGTGCGTGCATGGGAGATGGGTTGGGAGGAGGGGGCGGGGGTATAACTGTGATCATGTTTTTGTTCTGGGGGGATTAAGTGGGGTCATTTTAATCTGTGAAGCACTTTGAGATGCTATTTTGTATGAAAAGCACTACACACTTTCATTTGGGCATAGAAAGTGGTTATTTTGGAACAAATGCCTGCTTGTTCACACACATGTACCTTCCAAACTTACAAGAGAAATCCCATAATCACTATTGACTCTGCTTCTGACACTAAATCACATTTAAAAATGTTAAAAATTCTCAGTACTAACCTCCCAATTTTACAAAGCTTCTGATTGATTCACACCAGTTTTACTATTGTAGTGTTGAATCAACTAGCACAACACTTTTCATATGGAGCAGGTCTACACCATGCTCTTCATTATTTTAATACCAAAAATAGTCACTCAATAAATAGTCCTGCCCACTCTGGACTTGTGGGCTCATATTGCTTGGTGCTGGATTTTCCTTCTAACGCTGTGGAGCTACAAGACAGTTTCCCAGTTATGGGGCGTTGCATCATATTATTATTAAATTGATATATTATGCTAGTTGCCACAACGTCACACAATTCATTGACTTGACAATCAATTAACTCAAATGTTGCTTGGCAGGCAAAGTTTAACTTGTTGTCTTAGTTGTTTCATTGTCCTCCTTCGTAGTCACAAACCAGAAGCTTGTTTTAGTGAAAAAGTTGCCAATTTTTTCACATTTAGCAGCGTTTGTTTGAGCTTTTCTCTTTTTTCACGCTTGCTCTTTCAAATTTCAAACACCACTAACTGAGTGCTCTGAGGTGTTACGTCAAGGTGCGCTGCAAAAAAACAAGGTGCCAGTGGAGGCAGAGCCAGCCTATTATGGCAAGCTGTTTGGGTAAAAACTCCCTATCCTTGACATCAACTGCTGTGTGTGCCAACTAGTGTGTGACTACGCAGAACTAGTTAAATACTTTCCACTACTAGTTTGATCATTTGCCAAACTAGTTCAGAAATACTCCTACCAGTAACTCACTTTTACCTAGTTGCACCTTTGGCACAGTACACCGGTCCTTGCGGCCCAAACATCAGACCGGCCCCCTGAGAATTGTCCCGGTCCTCTCAATTAGCTACTCATACTTCTAGGGCTGCTGGAAATAAAAAGTAATATTAACGTGATATTTTCAGGGTTTGAATAGTTTAAAAATTTTGCCTTAGTGTTCAAAACTGCATGAAACTGTTACTACCTTTGGGTTTGCTTTTGTAACTGCTACAATCTTTTGGACTTTGAGTTTAGTTTGCTTATTTTGTTCAATATTGCGTTTCATTTCTGTGTTCCTGATCTCTATGTTGACTTTTCCCTCAGTGCCCAGTTTCCTCACCCAGCACACCTGTGTCTATCAGCTAATTTACTCACCTGTGCTGCATTAAGTGATCAAGTTCCCAGAATATAAACTCCCCAGTTTCAGTCTCATAATGTCAGGTCTTCTGTTGTCCTCCCTCTGGTTTCATGTCTGTTATGGTCATTAAATCATAATTTTCACATTTTTCTGGCCTTTTGGGCCTCAGCAACCCAGATTATGACAGTAACTAGATTTTTACATCAGATACTTACTATGGATTTTGTTTTAATTTAAGATTATTCAGCTTGCAAATACCTGAAGGTGCACTAATTTGTCTGTTACATCGTTCTATTAATATGGTTATGAATTTAAGCAAAACACACCTTTCTTTTTTTTTGGGGGGGGGGGGGGTTGGTTAAAGAAATGGTGACCTAAACATGTAAAGGAACAATTCACAGATCTTTCTTAAAAATGCCAATTTAAAAAAAAAGAAATCTAGGAAACAAAGTGGCACTTGGATTGATTAGCATAACACATCTCCTAATGATTAGAGCACTCCTTTCCATAAGATCTGCAAGATGGATCTGGTGGTCCTTCAGCTCCAGTAGGACAAAACTATTACTGCACTACTTGCTGTATAATCTACATTTTTATCAATTATTATTATCTGAAATGTTTCACAACACAAAGCTTCATGTTGCATAGGCTCACATTAATAAAAGATACATGTTTAACAAGATGCAAACTATTTCCATTCAAGAAAAGACTGTGCTTATGGTGGTGTAAGAAACTAAAGGCAAACCACAATGAAAACATAGGTTTTAAGACCACATTTTCACTCAAAAATGAACAAGCAGTACTTATATTATTTTATCTGTATATAATGGAAATTACATCAAAAATATCCCACAACAGACACCTTCATGCTGCATGGACTATGTATACATTTTGCTAAATATAAAATATTTCTGTTCACCAGAGAACCATAATAAATGTAGTGTTCCCAAGGTTCGAATTACGGGGGAGCTAAGGGGAGTTCGGCTCCCCTTAAAGGGAGATGGGCTCCCCTGAAAGTCCTTGTTTTTTCCATAATAATCCTAATGTGTTTTAGATGTCACTAAATCCGAATTTGAATTTGTCGACTTTGTGTGTTAAATTTCTCACATTAAATTTTCCGAATACTGACTTCCCCATGAAAATAATTTTTACTTAATTCCTTATGTGACCATGCATTTGGTGGCTGTTTTGATTGAGTAGGCTACATCAAGCATGCTATTGCTAATCTGTGTTGGGTTCTTGCTAATCAAGCATGTTTGGAACGTCGTGGACACTGCCTGGGATCAAAGGTGTCAAGTAACGAAGTACAAATACTTCGTTAACTTACTTAAGTAGAAATTTTTGGTATTTATACTTTACTGAAGTAATTATCTATGGGCCTACTTTTTACTTCTACTCCTTACATTTTCACGCAATTATCTGTACTTTCTACTCCTTACATTTTAAAAATACCCTTGTAAAAGACTATTAAATCTCTCAATCTCTGAAGTGGGCCTACATCTTTACCTCCAGCCATAAAGGGCAGTGTTGTCATGGACTACCTAAAAAAGGGGGATTTCTCAAAAGGGACTTTTATTAAAAGAGCCAAATGTTGATAAATAACTGTTGAAAGTTTTATTTTTTGGTTATTAATATTTCTCACTGAAGTTGCAATATTTACATTGTATTGATTTGTTTTACAAAAGCGTCTGTTACTAATCTGACATACTTTTATTTTGAAGTCCGTGAAAGGAAGTTCAGCGGGCGCGCGCTGTGTGTATGTTGGCGCATTTTTCATGTGACGCACCATTAAATGCTACCTGTGAGTGAAGCGAGACGAATTTACGGTTATAGACTGAATATATAGCTTTACAAACGAGTTGATTTCTACCTCTTATAGCACCTGGCTGATGAAGGGCACAAGGTATCGTTTTTATTTCATTGTCTTCTAATCTTTGAGAGACTGTGTTTATTGTATCGATCTCCTCTAAGCTGTTAGTGGGTCGTTAGCATATGCAGATGGTAAATCAGTGATATGTTATATAGACCGTGTGATTAATTGTTACTGTCACATTCATAACACAGTGTATTATTATTATTATTATTATTATTATACCGTTTCTCTAGGTTTAAACGTCCGAGCAATTTTTCACAGGAAATTAGGCCCTTATTTGGTCATTCTGATGTTTTTGCCTTTTCTCTCTGAATTGAGATCGTCAGCTTTCAAAATATCTCATAGTTAAATTAATTCAGTTGTCATTTAATCCATATTGCATTTTGAAAGGAGATTGTTGCAATTAAAATAATTTATAAATTCATATAGGTCATATGTAACATTATAGCACTTTGAAATAAGCTTGTTAATTGTTTAAAACTCATTTTTGGCAGGTGCTTTTAACTGCATTAAATATTGTTATTGTTAGATAAATCATTCATATTCATATTTACTATAAGGCATCTATTTATATGAGCCTGCATAATGCTATTTATGGTTTAGCCATTTATATATACATTTGCAGTTTATACATTTATGGACATTTGTATATAATTTGCCGTCACATGTCTAATGTTTATTCTTTGTTTGCTTTATTCAGCTCTTACGGTGTTTCGGAAAGTTTTTTTTTGGGAAAATTAAATCTTCTTTAACATCAGTTCTTGAGAGTGAAGCGCATCTGTTCAGCCGGGAATGCTACACCCTCATTACTCCTGCCTCATTAAGTCTTTTATTAAGAAGACACAAAAAACGATCTAAAAATGCGCCAACTGGATAGAATTTGACAGTGGTTTGATCATAATTTTAAAAATCTACCATTCGAACACCCTTCTTGTATGCGATCCATTGCGTACTGTGCACACGGGGTCCCGTTAACCGAACATTTTCCATATTAGTCCGTTTTTTTTTTTTTACAACGGTGATGGAAAATCCGATGGCCACTTTTCATTTGGACAGATTATAATTCACACCCCTGACCATTTGGTGCAGATGCGCAGACATTTTTAGGTTTGAGTTGAAGCGCGGAGTACAAGTAACTGAATCAATAAATTTATAATAAGAAGATTTCCATGAAGCCATCTGAGGATCATCTCAGACTGGGAGGCTTTGGAACAGTGGCGTCGTCAGCCGATTTTTCCAGGGCTTCAGCCCCGGATGTTTTGAGTCTGTTGTTTCACTCACCAGCCTCATGCTCACTGCTCTCTCAATCACTCAGAACGGCTGGGTGTGCTCTACTCTGAACAGCGCAGCGGTTCATTTCATCCGCTCACAAACAAAGTTGTTTGGTAGTTAATGTTAATTCAAAACTAAAAAATAAGTCTGCATGTATATAAGACCGATCTTCAACGGGAATAAAGGCAGAGGCTTGTCTGTACTGCATCGCACACCTGTGGTGCATTCAAGGAACATTTGAAATCTATGGTGAGTTCAAAAATGTAGGACATTTAAAACTTATGACAAAAAAAACCCTACTGAAAATAATATCATAAGCAATCAACTTCTGTTTAATGGCGGTTGACAAGAAACATTTGATGCATGCTAAATATGACCTACTTATTTTTACAAAGTACTAAAAAACAAACAACTATATTATTTCTATTAATTTCGTCTACTTGAGATATCTCAGCAAATGTTTGTTTTTTTTTCCCCCCAGAACTTTAAATTTAGTTTAAAAGGTCTTTGATGCCCAGTTGCAATTTGATATCTTTTTTTGCACCAGTTTTCTCAACAGTTTACTTCAGGTACAATAATTGAACATGTACCTCCACAGGCTCTTCTTGAAGACAAAAGTCACATTTCCCTGTAGCATGTTTCCCCAGTTTAAATAATGTACTGTTAAACCCTGTATGACCAAATCCTAATCTAGCCTAGGTGGAAGTAATTACACATGAATGAGCACATATTTTTGAAAGAACAAGGAGGTTTTTGCTAAGAATTAACAAAAAATAAACACACAATGTAGCTTTAATTGCGTATTCTTGTTTTCCTCTTCCTGAATATTTGTATTCGATTTTTTTGACCAAGATCTAGTCTTTTTATTTCAATTTAGGTCTTGCCATGTTATGATTAGTCCACTGTATTATTGCTCAAAAGGTCTTGCCATAGAGGTTTATTCTTGTAATTTGGTTTCATAGTCTGCTGTTATTTTCCTTTTTTTCCTTTTTTCTTTGTGTGTTTCTATTTTTTTCCATAAGTTTTATGTTTACCTTTCCTAGTTCATTAGGTGGGCTTTTGTTTGTCCATGTTAGGCTGCATCCTGCTTCATTTTAGGAACCTGTAATCTTTAGTAATGACTTTCACCTGCACTGCAAAATCACCCCCATGTATTCCACCTGATCTGTCTCCTAAATGTGTCCTTGGTATTTCACTGTGGATCACTGGGTTCTCTGTTGTCTGTTCCCATTGCCTGTCTGCGTTTTGGCTCTGTACCACAAAACATGACAAAGACAAAGAGACAGACCGACTGGTGGACAGACACATGTACATAGACTGATTTACCGACCCAAACAGATTAACCAAGACAGTGTACCAGTGATGGCAAACAAGTGCTGAGACAGCAATTGGTGAATAGTAAATTAATAATAGTATTCACAAGGTGTTTGTTTGCAATCGAATGCTATTAAATTGAAAATTAAATATACAGTTATTCACCATTGTACATTAGATGACACATCACACCGTTTTGACATGCATATATTGGAAAATAAAGTTTTGATTTTGGCACATTACTATGTATGCTATTGTCTATAATCTATTGTTATAGATTATATCTAATGTATTTATTTTTACAAAAAGAAATCTGGTCTGGTCTGGACTGGACTAAGCCCAGGTACCTCTTAACGGCTGGAGACGTCCCTGCTTTGCAACGTGACTGTTACCAGTGCGGCTGGTTAAAGACGCGCTTCAAAGAATCCGGTGTCGTGCCATCCAGCCGTGCAAAAGGAGCGCATGCGCCAACATTTTCTGCTGCTGAAGCGATATGAAGCTGGGTTCAGAGAGTCTTTCTGATTTCTGATCACTTGAATCAGAGAAATGTTCCCTGATTTCAAAACTTTGGCTAAAGTGGAGCTTTTAGTTCCAGTCTTCAGTGCGTCAGCGTGGATTCAGCCTCTAGAACAGTGGTTCCCAACATGAGGTTCGTGAGCCACAAGGGGGTCATTAGAGATCGCAGGGGTCTGCACAATCTAGTCTGTGCTGTGTTGTAAGACTTTTGGTGATACTATTCCTAATATATATATATATATATATATATATATATATATATGCTTATTAATGCTCAGTAGTCCACAAATGGTTCTGTAATGTAATTGCATTTCACTAAAATTAATACATTTTAATGAACATATCTGCAGCTGAAACAGGTAGCCTAGTGTATCCCAAATGTTTCAAAATTAAAATTTTTATATAGCATTATAATAATTATGGCCTTTCTTTTTGGGGGGTGGGGGTGGGGAGTCGCTTAAGCTTTATTCTTTAATGTCATTTTTAAAAATATATTACTTTTTCTTTTATACTTTAAGTAGTTTTGAATCAAGTACTTTTTTGCTTTTACTTGAGTAAAAAACTTGACTTGAGGCTATATAAATAAACTGAATTGAATTGAATTGACTTGATACTTCAACTTCTACAGAAGTCTTTTTAAACCCTAGTATCTATAGTTCTACTTGAGTATTGAATGCGAATACTTTTGACACCTCTGCCTGGGATTATATTTGTTTAAGTTTTACTCAAGTTTTGGACATCATGAAATAAGTGTAAACTGGAGCAATTCGGTTTAATACACCATAAAAAGTGAGCAATGAAGAGGACAAGTGCACCCCGAACCGGTAGTTAATACAGGTGAAACTCAACATTTTTTAATATTTAATTATTTAATAAGTTAATTTATTTCAGTAATTCAACTTAAAAAGTGAAACTAATATATGAGACAGACTCATTGCATGCAAAGCGAGATATTTCAAATCTTTATTTGTTATAATGTTGATGCTGTGACGGGGTAAGCCGTATTGCGTCATATCCTGTTGTCGCTGTTGCACTCCTTGTAAGCTGTTTGGTGTTCAGACTCTCTTGAATTGATCTTGTTTTCTCTGTGCTGAGGCCTTTCTAAGTTATTTTAACACACAATCACACTAAAACACACTTTTCATGGTGGTGTACTTTACATTTTGGGAACTCCTTGTGTTTCACACAGTATTTCTTGGGGTGGTAAGGTCTCGCTAGCTCAGTTAGCTTAGCTTCATTGCGGCTATGGCTACTCTTCTCTCTCCTGTCTCTCTAACTCTTCTCTTCTCTCTTGCTCTCTCTGTCAGATGTTTAGTTACTTCCCTGCCTCCTTTAGTGATAATGGTAACTGTAATAAATGTAATATTTTTGTAGCTTTGGAGGCGAGGGTATCAGAATTAGAAGCACGGCTCCGCGCTGTTGAAAAACCAGCAGATAGCAGAAGCCCATTAGCCAGCGCGGAGCCAACAAGGATAGAACCCCCTAGCCGTCCTCCGGTAGAGCCCGCGCAGCCGGGACCTCAGGCCGGCTGGGTGACTGTACGTAGGAAGCATAGTTCTAGGACCCAGCCCACGGGCCACCACCAACCGGTCCGCGTTTCTAACAAATTTTCCCCGCTCGGCGACACACCCGCTGAGAAGCCGACCCTGGTAATTGGCAGCTCCATAGTCAGAAACGTGGCATTAGAGACACCATTGACCATAGTCAAATGTTTGCCAGGGGCCAGAATGGGCGACATCAAATCCTACCTGAAACTGCTGGCTAAAGATAAACGTAAATACAATAAGATTGTTATTCACGCTGGCGGTAATGACACCCGGTTACGCCAATCGGAGGTCACTAAAATTAGTGTTGCTTCGGTGTGTAATTTTTCATCATTAATAAAGGCGAATAAAAACAATCCTAGGTTTCTTTTTAGTACAGTTGCCAAACTTACACAGAGTCATAGCTCTGGTGAGCCAACTATTCCCCCAGCTCTTAGTAGTGATGATTTTATGGGATTCTTCATAAATAAAATTAATTCTATTAAAAATAAAATCATTGGCATCCTCTCAAACATGATTACTTCTTCCTCAGGAAATGACGCAGCATCGGAAAGAACTGTAGAACCTCATTTGTGCTTAGGCTGTTTTGATTCAGTCGAGCTTTCGGAATTATCAAAAATATTAGCCTCATCTAAACCTTCAACTTGTATGTTGGACCCAATTCCAACCAAATTATTTAAAGAAGTGTCCCCTTTGGTTCCTGGCCCCATTTTGGATATGATGAATCTATCCTTAGTAAACGGATACGTACCACAGGAATTTAAAATAGCTGTAATTTAACCTTTACTCAAGAAACCTTCCCTTGATCAAGATGACTTAGTGAATTACAGACCTATATCTAACCTTCCTTTCTTATCCAAAATCCTTGAGAAAATTGTTGCTAATCAAATCTGTGAGCATCTAAACAGTAATGAGCTGTTTGAAGAGTTTCAGTCAGGTTTTAGAGCTCATCATAGCACTGAAACAGCACTGGTGAAGGTTACTAATGATATTCTCATGGCCTCAGATAATGGACTGGTGTCTGTTCTGGTTTTGTTAGATCTCAGTGCTGCTTTTGACACAGTCGATCATAATATTCTCTTAGAAAGGCTTGAACATGTTGCAGGGATCAAAGGAACAGCACTAGGCTGGTTTAAATCATATTTGTCTGACAGATTCCAGTTTGTTCATCTAAATGATAAATCTTCACTTTCAAGGGTTACTTGTGGAGTTCCACAGGGTTCTGTGCTTGGACGAATTCTGTTCACCATATATATGCTCCCAATTTGTAGAATCATTAGACAGCATGGGATAAATTTCCACAGCTATGCAGATGATACACAACTATATTTATCTATAATCCTGATGAACCCAGTCAGTTAAGTAGTTTGCAAGCATGTCTGAAAGACATAAAAACATGGATGAATCTAAACTTTTTGCTTTTAAATTCTGACAAGACAGAAGTTGCTGTCTTTGGACCAGAAGTTCTTAAACAGAAACTGATTAGTCAATCACTTCATCTGGATGGCATTAAATTGGTCCCCAGTAATAACTTAAAGAACCTCGGCGTTATTTTTGACCAAGACTTGACATTTAAATCATATATTAAACAGGTTTCTAGGATTTCCTTCTTTCACCTTCGGAATATTGCTAAAATTAGAAACATCCTGTCCAGAAGTGATGCTGAGAAACTAGTCCATGCATTTGTTACCTCAAGGCTGGACTACTGTAATTCTTTACTATCAGGTAGTCCACAAAATGCCATTAAAAGCCTTCAGTTGATCCAAAATGCGGCAGCAAGAGTTCTGATGAATATTAAAAAGAGAGATCACATTTCTCCTGTTTTAGCTTCCCTTCATTGGCTCCCTGTTAAATCCAGAATAGAATTTAAGATCCTTCTTCTTACATACAAAGCCCTTAATAATCAATCTCCATCATACATCAGAGATCTATTTGTTCCATATGTTCCTAACAGAGCACTTCACTCTCAGACTGCAGGTTTACTTGTAGTTCCTAGCTGCTATAGGCTTAGACTGCTGGAGGACAGACTTACCAATTTTCTTCACTCTGCTACTTCCTTTTCTCCTACGACTCTCCAGTTGTATTACAGTACATTCTGCTATTTCAACTGTTAACTTTGTTTTCTCTCAGTATTTTTCTCTCCATAGAAGCTACACCTGCTTGGCTGCAATGCCCTGTTGGACGGGGGGCATCGACTGGGATGATCCTCCCAGTAACTGAACATCCACTGTGTCCTGTTATAAACTTTTTTACTTTCTGTAACATAGAAAGTTCTCTTATATCAGATATTCTGTTCCTTCTGTGTTTCTGCTCTGTCTTCTCAAACCCCCAGACGGTCATGGCAGATGGCCGCTCCTACTGAGCCTGGTTCTGTTGGAGGTTTCTTTCTGTTAAAGGGGAGTTTTTCCTCTCCACTGTCGCTACATGCTTGCTCAGTATGAGGGATTGCTGGAGGATTGCTGTGATTGGAAAGTCTGCATCAACGGGGCCCAACCTCACGCCAATGACTGACGCAATCTGCTGGGATTCCTTGAATAGGAAACTTTTTAACTGATTGGAATGTTTGTATAAATGTATTGAAAGACTTCTTGTTAAGTGCCTTGAGATGACATCTGTTGTGAATTGGCGCTATATAAATAAACTAAATTGAATTGATGATTATGAATTATTATTATGATTGATCATTATGAAAAAAACAAATTCAAAATCTAAGAGAATTAGAATATTGTAAGAAGGTTCAATATTTTAGGCTCAAAGTGTCACACTCTAATCAGCTAATCCAAGACACCTCAAAAAAGTTCATGAACCTTTAAATGGTCTCTCAGTCTGGTTCATTAGGAATCACAATCATGGGGAAGACTTCTGGCATGTCAGTCATGCAGAAAACTATCATTGACTCAAGCCTCAAAAGTTAATTGCAAAAGAAGTTGGATGTTCCCAAAGTGCTGTATCAAAGCACATTAATAGAAAGTTATGTGGAAAGAAAAGCTTCACAAGCAGCAGGGATGACCGCAGCCTGGAGAGGATTGTCAGGAAAAGGCCATTCAAAAGTGTTGGGGACCTTCACAAGAAGTGGACTGAGGCTGAAGTTAGTGCATCAAGAGTCATCACACACAGACAGATGATGGACATGGGCTTCAAATGTCGCATTCCTCTTTTCAAGCTGCTCCTGAACAACAAACGTCAGAAGCGTCTTACCTGGCCTAAAGAGAAAATAAACTGCAAATTTGGCATTTCATTTGGAAACCAATGTCTCAGAGTCTGGAGGAAGAATAGAGAGGCACACAATCCAATATGCTTGAAGTCCAGGGTGAAGTTTCCACAGTCTGTGTTGATTTGGGGAGCCATGTCATCTGCTGGTGTTGGTCCACTGTGCTTTATTAGATCCAAAGTCAACACAACCATCTACCAGGACATTTTGCAGCACTTCATGCTTCCTTCTGCAGACGAGCTGTATGGAGATGCTGACTTCATTTTCCAGCAGGGCTTGTAACCTGCCAACACTGCCAAAAGTACCAAAACCTGGTTCAATGACCATGGGAGTACTGTGCTTGATTGGCCAGCAAACTTGCCTGACCTTTGAACCCCATAGAAAATCTCTGGTTGCCAAGAGAAAGATGAAAGACATGAGACCAAACAATGCAGAAGAGCTGAAGGCCGCTATTGAAGTATCCTGGTCTTTCATAACACCTCAGCATTGCCACAGGCTGATAACATCCATGCCACGCCGCATTGAGGCAGTAATTAATGCAAAAGGGGCCCAAACCAAGTATTGAGTACATATGCATGATTATACTTTTCAGAGGTCTGACATTTCTCTATGTAAAATCCTTGTTTTATTGATTTCATGTAATATTCAAATTTTCTGAGATTTTGAATTTGGGGTGTTCATAAATTGTAAGCCATAATCCTCAAAATTATAACAAATAAAGGGTTTAAATATCTCGCTTTACATGTAATGAGTCTATATCATATATTAGTTTCACATTGAATTACTGAAATAAATGAACTTTTGCATGATATTCTAATTTATCGAATTTCACCTGTAAGTCTCTCTTGATGAGAGCTCATCAGCAGCAGATGCAGAACAGCGGGATCAGCTGTGGCTTTGCCATCACTGGGTACCTGTAGTGTACTAAGGCCTGAATTAGGTCATGCAGCCTTTCCTTTTAACTGGACACAAAAGCAGTGGAAAGGTAGGAATACCTGGCTCTTCACTAGAAATCACAATTCAGGTTGTACAGTATGTATCAATGCAAAAATTCTGCTGCTTACCAAAATCAAACTGGGGTGCCTCTGAAGAATGGATTAATGGAGAAGTCAGCAGTGTATCACAGAAGAACATACAAACTTTTTTTTACAAGCATCGAGACAGTTTGGCTCACAAAAGAGCAGTTGAACATTTAGAGAGAGGAAGAAATGCTCATTTAATGCAGGAAACAAATACGTAATTCAGAACAGCCTATATGGTGGCAAAAGAAAAAATGACTTTAAGAAAGCCCCCAGCCTTAATTTACTAACTTGACTAAAAACTAACTTAACTAACTTCACTAAAAAGTTTATAGCGCTAAAGTGTGCACAAATCAGACCATGCTTGTGCTGAAATAATAAGGGATTTGTTGTTTTTGAATGGCTATGATAAGGCAGAAAATGTTGGACTGCATGTGGATGGATCATTTGTTGCTTTTTGTTTGTTCAGCCCCTATTTTGTGTTTTCTTATGTTATTGACAGTTGTGCAATAAAATGTATACGGGTGTGCGGGTGAATTTGGAAATTGCAGTGCACAAGGAAAAATATGGCTCCCCCAAAAGCTTTGGTGTAATTTGAACCCTGAGTGTTCCCATAATCTGAGGTGAACTGATGAATAACTTAAAGCAAAACAAAGCAAATATAAAGATGCTTGAATTGTTTTACCTTGAAAAATGTAGGTCTCAAAGACAGATTGCATTGTGGTGCAGTTGTTAGTGCTGTTACCCTGCAGAAAGAAGAGCCTGTCTTGGGACTTTGAGTTAAAACATGTATCCGTGAACGCTCTCTGGGACTTTTTCCCACAATCCAAAAACACGCATGCTTGGTTAATTTACCTTTTGAGTGTGTTGAAGGTTGTTTGTCCTGTGTGTGTGCTGGACTAGCGAGCTGTGTGCCCCCCCCCCACTCGGCCAATGACAACTGGAGATAAGCATCAGGACCACTCTAAGGATAAACAGGCAATGACAATGTATAGATGGCCTAAAAAATTTATACTTTTTAAAATGTAAGAATGTAGCAACACTATTTAGCTTGCTTTTAAAAGCAAAAGTACTCAAATAAAGAGGGCATTGTTTTCCATAAGAGCCTTGAGCTTTTTTGTGCAGAGTTTGTGTGGTTTTCCCCATCTTTTTTTGTTTTGTCTTACAGTTGTTAGTCCTTTGATGTAATGCAAACTATATCGGATCCATCACCCTTCTTGCCAAACCAGCTATTGGAAAATGGCCAAGTGGTCAGAGAAAATCAGTAGATAAATAGTTCTATAAAACATTTTTATCTGTATCTATTAATAATCCCAGTGTTTCCTGAGAGATTTTGCATTACAACGATGTTCATTATGACAAACTAAATTAAAATCTGTAGGAAAGAATAGGTTTGGAACTCCCTGCTTCTTGTGTTTTTAATGGTGCATCCTGTGAAACATTCAGCTCAATTTTAATTAGGCTGCTCAGAAAAAAAAGAAATCTGATGAAAAATTCCTAAATATACATGGATGCAAAGCACCACTCAAATCTCATCTTCCAGAGAGAAACATTGTATTCCAGACTTGGCTCCCACAAGATCCGGGGATGACTTTCATTTAGCCTCACCTCTCCATCCAGCCGGGGTCACCCCTGTTGGTATAGCAAGCACAGCAGTCACATTGCTCCACCATGCGCACAGATTGCTTACTAGAGCTGCCTGGAACCTTTTATATTTCCCAGTCAGCATTTTTTGCAGGATAATTTTGGCAGCCTTTAAGGATATCGCTGCCTTAATAGAGGATAAAAATAAACGGGTGGTGGAAGGGCTATATCAGGCTTTATAATCTTGTATTCTACACTGTGAGGAACTTAACGTCTGGCTTTGGCTCCATTCAATGGGATTAAACTTAAACAGCTGATTCCAAAAGAGGACCACTTGTCTTATTTTTGAAACAAGAGTATTTTAAAAAGTGGGATTAATTAAAACAGGAAATCATCCAAGAATGAGTTTTGCTGTTGGATACACAGTTGTATCCATTGAGATGTTAAATCTACTGACTTCCATTGAGATGTTAGCAGATTTGACTCGCAGATGGGGTATTTTTTAGATTCAGTTTGCATTTATGCAGGTGTATATACCTTGATGGATTTGTCCTCATTTAAAGAAAGCAGATATTTCAAATCATACCTCAAGGTTTTCCCCCAGAATGTTTATATAATACAGGTACATATTTTTATGAAATTTCAGAGGTTTTCTTGTTTTTGGACAATGTCTGTCATCTATGTTGATAAAAGGGAAAATAATGAAAGCATAGTCCATTTGATTGATCAGCCAACTATTTTATAAGAATGTTTTAAAAGGGAAAAAGAAAAATGGTCCTTACAGTTTCCTTTAACTTTTTGTCCAATTAATAGTAGAAATTCAAAAAATAGATAAGCAGATTACTATTTGTAAAGACGCTGGAAAGAATGGTTGACATGGTGAAAAGTTTCAATTACAAAAAACAAAAAAACATTTAAATTTTAAATTTCTCTATATGATGGCAATTTGTTTGCTCACCAAACTATCGATCTTACAAATTTCTCTTGACTTCCTTTTCCTCACTGGATTAACCATCCTATAAATCTTAAATTATGAATTAGAATTTGATCTGGAAACTTTGCAATCTCTACTTTTTTTCTGTGGTGGACATTGTGTTACGCACTGACGCGAGAGTTAGGCCTTTTTCAGTCAAGGAAATAATTATAATTATTGTGAGCTACAAGACTGAATACAACTGTAAAGGAAAAGCTGAAAAAAATTGAGGTAAGCCCTTTAAAATACTTTTTTTTCTAGCGAGGTATGCTTTAACCCCCAAACACTAAAAATGGTGTAAACAAAACTCAAGAAAAAAAAAAACTAGAAGTGAAATAGTATAAACATTTAGTTATCTATTTAGATCAGCTATTGTTTGACTAATTTGATTGACAGGCTCAACCCCTTCTCTTTTCAGCCCCAATTTGCACCAATGATCTACGCATACATGTATGAGTCTTTTTGGTATTTGGAAACAGTATGCATTCAATTGCCTCAACTGACTTGCTCTCATAAAAGCTTGAATCCAAACCAAACCGCTTAATTCAATTAGCTCCAACGCTTTCAAAAACCACAAGGGAGCCAGATAATAGTGTTAGAAACTTGAAAAGTTAGAAAAATAAGCTTGAGGAAGTTCTCACTACCTGGGAAAGAAGTCTGCTCCTTGAGGCTTTTTTATACCGTATGATAGTAAAAGCTCCACTCTTCTGGGCCTTGTTGCGCCTTTGTGAGCTCAAATGCTGGATTTTAGTTTGTGCTCCTCCCAGGAGGGCCTGAGCTTTGCAGAAGTTAGAGGAGGGTTATGTGAAGTTCAGTAGAAGTGTTTTCACTCAGCCAACTTTTTAATAAAAGACAGGAATATGGTTATTCTACGAAAGCATGTTTGTAACGGAGAGGATGGGGAGTTGTTGAAGAATAGAGTTTTTGTCAAAAGTAAAATTGCATCCTGTGGGCTTTACCTTACAGAATTAAGAGAAAGAGGCAAATGGTATGCCAGAGGCTGAAGAAGAAATTTCTGTGTTTAAGGCTGTGCACTTAAAACTGGTCTGTAAGGGCTCCACCTCTGAGTTGTTTCCTGCACCCTTCCCCCTTCTCCGACATTCACCCACATTAATTCTATAATTGTGCCTTCCTCTCATTTTCCCCCTCGTTATGCATTTAATGTTTCCAATTTGCCATCATCACAGAAAAACGCCACAAGAAGCTATAAATTCTTTTCTAATTCAAAATAATTAGGATTACACGGATCAGTGGTTTTCAATCAGCGAGATCATCGCAATGATAGATGGTAGGATAACTGGCCATTGGCGAGACATAAATATTGTGTCGTTCAATTAATCTGGTCTAATGAGGTGTCAAAGCTGCCACTCATCCATCAAATACAATTAGGAATAAACATATATGCATGGAGATGGGTAATTAATAATTAGCAAAGCAAAGAAATCAGTATTGGTTTCAGCAGCCACATCCACAGAGCAAATTACCACTCTTTCTTCGTCTCAGTGAGACAATGCCACATCAAAAGAATTTGAATCAGGCTTTTATTCCTCTTTAGAACTTATTGTTCTATGCACATGCTATGAGATATATATTAGAAAACTGTTATAAATGTTTAAGAGGAAGGTCCAGGACAACCTGTAAAAAAATACTACTACTACTACTACTACTACTACAACTAATAATAATAATAATAATAATAATAATAATAATAATAATAATAATGTTTTATTTGTGGAGGGCTTTGCAAGATACTCAAAGGTGCTTTAACTGCAAACACAGAATGGAATAATTTACTAAAACTATCAGAAAATAAAACAAAACTGACATGAACAACATGCAAGCATCACAAGTTATTGATCACATTGAAATATTTACATGCTGAAATGTCATGTGAAATACAGTGGAGCAAAAAAAATATTTGGCACCCACTGTGATTGTGGAAGTTGTCCCATTTAAACAGATTGTACACTTTAACCGTGAGACACAGAATGTAAAAATATTCCAGGAAATCACATTGTAGGATGTTTAAAGAATTGAATTGTATAATGTGCATAAAAGAAGTATTTAGCACCTACAAACAAGCAAGAATTCTGGGCCTCACAGACCTGTTACTTCTTTAAGAAGCCCTTCTATCCTCCACTTGTTACCTGTATTAATGACACCTGTTTGAACTCGTTACCTGCATAAAAGACACCTGTCCACACCTTCAAACAGTCTCCAACTCCAACCTCCACCATGGCCAAGACCAGAGAGCTGTCTAAGGACACCAGGGACAAGACTGTACACCTGCACAAGACTGGGATGACCCAATCTACAATAGCCAAGCAGCCTGGTGAGAAGAGATCAACTGTTGGAGCAATTATTAGAAAATGGAATAAATGGGAACAAATGAGAACGCCTGGGGATTCCTCCCGAGGAGCTGGCCCAAGTAAGGAGAAGAAGATGGAAGGAAGGAAGGAAGGAAGGAATACAAGATCACTGACAATCTACCTTGTCTGGGGCTCCATACAAGATCTCACCTTGTGGGGTACATATGATCGTGAGAACTGTGAGGAAACAGCCCAGAACTGCACAGGGTGGAACTAGTCAATGACCTGAAGAGAGCTGGGACCACAGTAACAAAGGTTACTATTAGTAACAGACCATGTCATCATGGATTAAAATCCTGCAGCGCTCAAGTTTTCCCTGCTTAAGCTAGCACATGTCCAGGCCCGTCAAAAGTTTGCCAGAGACCATTTGGATGATCCAGAGGAGGATTGGGAGAATGTCATGTGGTTAGATGAGACCAAATATAACTGTTTGGTATAAAAGCCACTTGCCATGTTTGAAGGGGAAATAATGCACCATACCCACTGTAAAGCATGGGGGTGGAAACATTATGCTTGGGGGCTGCTTTTCTGCAAATGGAACAGGATGACTGATCTGTATTAAGGAAATGATGAATGGGGCCATATATATTGAGATTTTGTAAAAAAATAATAAAAAAATCCTTCCATCAGCGAGAGCATTAACGATGAAATGGCTGTCATGCTGGATCTTCCACCATGACAATGATCCTAAATACTGTACACTGCCCAGGCAACGAGGAAGTGGTTACGTAAAAAGCATGTCATGGTTCTGGAGTGGTCTAGCCAGTAAGGTGTGCATAGAAGATGAATTTAGAACATGTGTGGTCAATGTAAAACACATAGGAATACAGGTAAAGCCATTGTGAAACCCCTGGATTACATGTGACAATCTTGAAAATGGTAAATAGTTACTCTTATATGGCACCTTTCTATTAATACTCCACACTCAAAGCAATTTACACTACTTATCATGCTTCATGTGTGGCAGATAATCTAGTAGTTGGTAGGTTATATAGTTGAAAATCTAACTTGAACAAGGCTATGACTGAAGACACTCTGTTGTTGCAGGATAGCCTCAGGAAGAGGATGCTTGGGGTTGTCCATGATCTTTTTGATTTCATGAAGAATCCATCTTTGCATCATTACCTCCAGATGGTCCACAGTCGTCCCCAGAACAGAACCAGCTTTCTTTATCAGGTTGTTTAGCCTTTTTAAGTTCTTGGCTCTGATGCTGCTACCCCAACAGATGATGGCTGAGGAGATTACACTCTCCACAACAGACTTGTAGAAGATTTGCAGCATCTTGCTCCAAACCTTGAAGGACCTAAGCTTCCTCAAGAAGTACAGTCTGCTCTGTCCCTTCCTTCACTGTTGCGACTCCAGTCCAGTCTGTTGTCCAAGTGAACTCCGAGGTATTTATACTTCTCAACCACCTCCACATCTTCATCCATGATAGAAACAGTGTTTGACTTATTTCTGTTATTTTCTGAAATCTACAATCATCTCCTTTGTTTTGTTCACATTCAAGGTAAGACGATTGGTTCCACACCTTATTTCACATTGTATTTAATATTAATCCTTCCTTGGAATCTCCAGATTGAAAGCAATAATGTGCAAGTTGGACAGGTGAATTTGCATAGTTAAATACCAAAACAAATTAAAAATCTGACTATGACATTTTGCCTTACAGAGGGTGAACTGTAGTGTGTGTTTAAATTTTCAAAGTCTAGCCAGTATGTTCAATAAGAAATATCAAAAGTTGTGGCCAAAGCTTCTTGTAGTGACACAAATATTGAGTTGTATTTTTCATGTTAAAAATCTAAGTTGTTTTAAGATTATTGTGCAGACTTCTCAGATGCATATTAAACTGCTGACTCAAATTGTAAAAATGAACAAATACAGTTTATCTCGAGATTTGCACTAAGATAAAAAACAAGCTGACTTTCAGCAGAGTTTTCTCAACTCTGCAAGAGTACAGCTACAAGTCCCTCTATCGAGCTAATCAGCAGACTGATTGCTGTAGAAGAGGAACAAATGTACTTGAAATCAATGTTTGTCTTTTGTTCTTCAAAAAACGTTGATCAATCAATGTTTGGCATCAAAATGTTTTCACCTGTAGGGATATTGCTGGAAAGAATCACATGGAGCAGTATTTGCAGAGAACAAGACCTCAGGATGTCCAGAGTTCAGAGAGCAACTTCCACTTTTGACGATTTAGACGTGGACTTTTCTTTGAGAGATGAGAAGATAGAAACACTTAAGTCCTTTATTTTGACTGCCCTATTGACTGATTTCCTTTGTTATGAATACGTCACATTGTTCATTGCTCTGATTGGTCCTAGCGCGGTCAAGTTGCGTGAAGAGACCGTTTGAAAGACAACTGTAGATTCCACCCCTAGAAGTGAGCGCTGTCTATATGTTGTGGCCAGACTATATATATAGGATGGCTTTCCAGGCTAACTACTGTCCAAAGAAGAAAGAAAGGCATCAAAAACAGATTTAATTTCTGTTACTGGTACTCCTTTCGATTGTTTGGGAATTCCATTAGGCCAACAGCAAAATATCCTGATATGGGGTTCCTTCTTTTTCGAGGGAGCGAGATTGCTTCAAATTATGCTCAAGACAAAAGGGCAGCAAATTGTCCTCTTGGAGCAGCTTTAACCAACAATCCAGACCCAATTTGTCGGTGTTTTTGATTTTTTTTTAGCATCCTTTGTACAAGGCAAAAGCAATAAAAAAGTTGCTTGTAAGGATCATGAATGTTTTGGTCTCATGATCAAGAAGGTCCTCAGATTTTAACTATAATGACAAACATCAGTTTTCAAGCAACGGACAACAACAAACCAAGAAATCATAATAAGCTCCAAGCACTCATAAAACAGGAATACATCACCAGTCACTGCTGACAAGTGATCAGCACTGGCTAAAAATTTACATTGTACAGTATTGATGCCTTTTAAGCGTATATATAAATGTATGTTTTTAAGTGTTTTTTGATGTAACAGAAACGTGGAAAGATTGCAGATGTAGAAGAAAAACAAGTTTGTGGATTTGCCAAAACATCTGGCAGCATGTTGATATCATATGAATAATTGACATTTACAGCTTTGTAAACAGTATGCTTTTTATAGAAGTGGTCTTATTAATAGACAAAGTCCTTCCCTCAACAAGCAACAAGGAAAGCATTTATTATGGGTCTAGGGAATTAAAATTTGTCATCAACACTTTGTCTTTGAATCTCTCTAAAGCCCACAAGGCTCATTGTCCTAAAAAACACATTTTATACAGATTTTTTTTTTTTTTTGCCATACATTTTTAGAGGCCAGTCAAGCCTCCTCACGGACGGACTGAGCTGGAACAAGTCCTTCAGCATGAGTAACATGTCAAACGTTTCAACCTGCATCTGTGACACAATCATAGAAATATCTTTGACCCAAACTTGTTAACTTTGTGAAAAAGGTCTGTCTACTTTACGCTCCAGGAGCTCCAAAGTTGACACCTGTCAAACTCAAGTAGAGTAGCACTTTGAGTGAGATGACTGTTACAAGTTTCACCTCCAAACCCCTCATTAGGCTTCCTAAAAGACAAATAACCTTATAATTTTTCATCAAAGAGCTTCAGGTTCTTTACTGGGGCAGGTACTATAGCCGGGCTTTAACTCGTTCTGTAAAAAGCAGTTTGCTTTTCCACCAAGAACCAAGTCAGAGCCACGTTATTACATAAATGTCCAATAGGTTTATAGTTTGATACGTCTCTTTTTTTTCTGTTTTTGTGAAGGAATGTTGAGCATGGAAAAAGTTTAACCCAATAAATATTTTTTATGCCAATATCCATGCTTATACAGTCATGAAGTGTGACTGCTGCTCAAAGGGTGCATGTTGAAAGTTTTAATAATGAAAAGAAACTCATAGGTCTTCGAACAGAACAAATCAGAACATGGGCAGAGTTATAGCAAAAACAATAGAATCTAGCGAGGACCAAGGAGTATTGCAGAGCATAGCAGGTGAAATAGGCGAGTGGCATGAGTGACAGACAAACACAGGTGGGCTGAATGAGCTTAATTACTGAGGCAGGGTAGCAAAGTGACATGAAAACCAAATATACTCATCAGATTAAATGTAGTACAGCTGTGGAAAGGAGAATAGCAGGCAAACTGAGGGAGGCGACTAATTAACACAGGAACTGAACTGAGACTAGAAGGATCTGGAAACTAAAGAACAAAACCTGGCAACAATCAAAAGGGAATAATTCAATTATACAGGAAACAGAACACAAGAATAAACTAGGAAACTAAACATGAAGGAAAGTACTAATATGGCAAGACCTTGACAACAATAATAAACATGGAGAACAGAACTGAGTATGGCAAGACCGGTAGAATATAAATAAATCACAATAAAATGAGCACAAACAAAAACCAACACCCAAAGAAAAAATGACACATTAGAAAACAAAACTAAAGTCAACTTAATGTCCTCACAATGTTTCTTTTAATATTTTTGGCTGCAGTTTTCTATGTGTTCTACTTAAAAAAACTGTTGTTGCCTCTGGCCCAGCACCAAACTGATATGCGATAGCATACATTTCTGATGGACCAGGGTACGCTAATTTTATTAAATTCTTGTTTGGATTTTAAGTCTTACATAATAATTGGAGTAAGAGGCTATCTCAGTCTTGCGTAAAATTGTAATTTGGTGAAAGTGACCAGAAATCTAAAGAATCAATTGCAAAGAATTGTTTGCTCACCTTGACAGATAAGATAAAGAGCTATGTTTTTATTTTGGCCTCAGAGGTGGGGGGTATTTGGATATACTCCACTGCAGAGGACCTAGACCAGGGAATTACTGCCAGGACACAGTACAGTACATATCCGGTGCCCTTTCAACATCACCCTGCCGCCCTTTGGTGCCATGTTAAAACAGAAATAAAATGAGACTATATTTCTTGTAGTACAGATCTATACCTTGTCTTTTTATTAAACAAACTAAATGGCCTTAAGGTATATGCATTATTTCCAGTGACATAATTTCTGTCACTGTATGCGTTGGTGTAGATTCTCAGTCATACAGGACATGAAATTCTTATGAGTTTAAATGAAGGCAACTGGACTTTTCTTGTTGTCTTGAATACATTTTGTCTCTCATCCAAGAGGCTTCTTCAGTTCTGAAAACTGGGTTTGGAGTACCAGATTTATAAGTCTAAGTTTAGAGGAGATGGTAAAACATAGTTATCCCATATGTGGCTGGAGTCTCTGAGAAACTAAAAAGGATATTTATAGGATAACATAACATCCCACAGCATTTTAAATCTGGCAACACTCTCAGTTAAAGACTGGTTTGTCCTAAGGACAAAACACCTAAACACAAGCTCAGTAGCGTGGTATATGCAGTCCAGTGCAGTGAGGAATGTTCAGAGCTGTACATTGGAGAAACGAAACAGCAACTACACAAAAGGATGGCTCAACACAGAAGAGCAAACTCATCAGGCCAAGACTCAGAAATCCATCTAGGCCTACATCTAAAGGACAAAGGTAACCCTTTTGAAGACAATAATGTGAACATTTTGATAGAATTGACAGATGGTTTGAGAGAGGAGTGAAATAAACCATCTAAGTAAAACATATGAAAACAACCTTGAACAGAGGAGGTGGTTTGAGATTCCCCCTTTCAAACATATAGAAAGCAGTCTTGAGTTGCCTACCCAAGAAGTTTCACCAAAACTCCCATGTTGGGGCATGTGACCAAAACAGCGCATAGTTACATCAACTGGATCGTTCCACCGTTAACGACACTTACGTAACCAAGATTGCTTGGTGCTTAGAAGTTTACGCAACCCTGATAGCCTTGTTAGGAATAACGATAGCCCCATTAGTGAGCCTTAACGTCAGATTTATAAATCTGATGCTCCCAATCCAGTTTTCAGAACTAGAGAATCCTCTTGGATGAAAGATGAAATGTATTCAAAACAACAAGAAAAGACCAGTTGCTTTCATTTAAACTCTCAAGAACGTCTCTGTATGGCATTCTCGGCTTTTTGTATCAGCATCAGCATTATGAACAGATGCGCAAACAAACCCATGCAGTCTGATTATGAATGAATGAATACTTTATTGATCCCACAAGGGGCAATTCAGATTACCAGCTATTAGCACGGTTTTAAAGAGTTTTTCTTCAAAACCAATAAAACTTTCTATTTTCATAGCATTATTTAAACGGAAAGTGTTTTTCAAAGGTTACAGAGAAAGTGGCAGAGTTTTGTATTGAGCAGTCTCACCTGTTTAGGCCAGTCTGCTGTGTTTTTCTTGTTTACAAGACAGAATGAGAACAATTTGGAACCAGGTGAAATTCACAGGCTTACTTTACCTATTTTTAACATTCTTTCTAAGTCATCTAAAAAACCCTCAAAACTCATCAAGTTATCAAAAATATCACAGTGTATCATTTTAGTCAAAATAGTTGTCTCATGCTGACACCGTCTTCATGATCAACTATTCTCCTGCGATCTCAAACATATAATCACTTCAATTCAAGATTTGACAAAATAAAAAATGCTTAAAATTACAACTAATCAGAAATTATTTTAAAGCTGTCTTATATAAGAAGAACTTCAACATGCAATAACAGGGACTCAGACAAAACAACTTGAGCATAAAAACGATCAAGGTAAAATACTCCTCATGAATTTGAGATCATAGGACATCCTCTAAATGGCTAAAAAAATTGTTTAGACTAGATTGGCGGCCCTACAAGGCCATGTGATAAGCAAATGACTGAATGTGAGATATCCTTACCATCAAGTGTCGGAGTTTGATATGGATCATCAGGCAGTTGCCCAGGGTGGCATTGAAAAGTGGGGTGAGCAAGCAACAGATAAGAAAAATACAACTAATCTGCCATTTTTTACTTTAACAAGTTTCAACTTCTTTTATTCTTTTGCAATCAATGGGGGAAATGTGTTGACTAGCTGTCTCTAGCTTGCTGCTAAAAATAGGTAGATTGGGTTGAGTTCTTTCTCCAGGACTGCAGTGCATTTTATTGTGTCTCAGAATCTCCGAAAATGTATTGCATTTTATGTAGCTGAAGCGGCTGGCTCAGGGTACCATTCGTGTGATCAACAGTTGTATTGGTGAATACATGACAACCTTGAGTTAGATTATGCAGAAAATATATTTGTTTTCAATTTGAGCAGAATAACTGGACAAACTCTTTGCACATTCTTAAAAAATGTGAGGTACAGTGTAACAGGATCTGGTAATGGCAACCTTTCTGCATGTTTATCTTAAACCAAAGTAAAGAAATAAGGTCAGTTTAGGGCTATGTTGATTTTAAAACAATATATAACCTTTTAAACCAGGTGCACAGGGCTGAAACTCAGTGTGTAACCTCTTTTGCTCTAAAACAGTTAAGATACTATTAACGTCTGCAGTGTACAAGCTAACTTTTATGGAGACTCATAAATGCAACGTGAAGTCAGCAAGGATGTCTTCTGGGAATGTGCGCAACAGGCCAGAGTCACTGAGATACCCTGACGGTTCAGTTCAGACGACGCAGCAGCAAAGAGGCAATTACCCGGAGGCATCGGGGCGAAAGACAGGAGGAAAATCAATACATAATTTCAGCATTTCAGAGGGTGTTTCCTTCAACTGAATCAATGTCTCAATTCACCACTGTGGGTTAGTTCTGGTTTTTTTAGCTTAATCTGTCTTTGTCTTTCACATAATGCAACCAAAATGCTAATAAATAATGATTTACCTGTTACTCCAGCTGAGGGGTTATATAACAGAATGTCAGAGGATATATGCAAATACAGTTTGAAACTGAAAATCTTCTACATGTGAAGTCTACCATTAATAAGAACCGATAGCACTGTCATGAATTTTGACTCTTAAAAAGCTCATTCTAAATTCACACACAGACAAAACAAGGTTATACAGACTCCTCTGTGACTCCTCTTTGCATGAAACATTTGTGTAAATCCACCTTACCTGACCCTGGGATTAAAGGAACTGAGGAATTTCCTCAACTTCTGTTGGCATGGGACCAAGGTGTAAGTTCACATAAAGTTTACAGCTTCCCCACAGTACCACCCTGTAGCACTTGGTTATAGAGGTGTTCAGATAAGCAACCCCAACCTAGCCTGTACCAGGATACCATGGCTGAGTGACAGGCGCCAGACAAAAAATGGAACAAATCAATAGTGTCGTCTCTTATCTGAAAGACTAAACCACAGCACAACATGATAATGACCACAAACCCACTCAAGCATGGAAACAACCCCCAGAGAGGCACTCATTTTAATAAATGTAGTTGAATATGATTGACTAACCACCTACTAAATTAGAAAAGACAATATCATACAGTGTTCTGACGCTTCTGAGAGCTCCGTCATAGAAGAGTACTGATCTGCAGTTATTGTTAAACATAACCATACATCTTTTTCCATAACCTGGCAATTATTCTGCCTGCAAAAACTTTTTGCATTATCTCTTTATAAAAGAGTAAAAGACCAATTTTCAGGATTAGATATGGCTAACTTTTATGTCGTGGATTTGAATATGAAAGAATAGTGGTGGGGAGCTCTGGGAGCCCATGGGAGTCAAACGCAGACTTCCTCTAAAATGTTAATCGTTTGGCTAATTGAAGGTATGTTCTTTGTCGGCTCCGCGTTTTGGAGGGTCCCTTCAATGGACCAGGCTAGCACAAGGTAACAGGGCTTTCAGATGTTATTGGATTTGACTGCTTCTGCACAGCGGTGCCAGAGGATTTAGGCACTTTCAAGATAAGTTACGCAGAAAACACACTCGTACCCACAGGTGTGCATAAAGTAATACACAAACCTGTAAACTCATCTATTCACACATTCTCATACACACACTCGAGCATGTACATGCCTCTATTTGCATTTCAAAGGGGCATAATTGCCCAGGGCGGTGGCAGGGGGAGTGTGGCCTCAGGATTCCCCGAGAGTCCCTGTGAAGTTAACGAATCATGAGTGAAGACTAAACCGAAACTCCTCTTTCATACGAACACATTCACAACAGCATCCTCCTGAGTATGAGGCAGATAGAGCAGCCAGAGACTGTTACACAGACAACCAATTTACTTCACTTTGCAAAGAAAAAAGAAACAATTTTATCTAACTAAAATGTCGAGCTTACATATTAGTTGATATTTGAGATCTTTACTTGAAAAGTTTGACAGGTCTACTACTACTGCAATAAAAGGAATAAGGTGGCATATAATCTTTGGTTTAGTTTTAACTTTTACTGGATAATGATACATTGAGTTAAAGGTTTTAATTCTGTTCTATTTTTTTAAATTTTGGTTTAATTGGTCATTCTAAATTGTCCTTAGGTATGAGTGTCTTCCTGCTTTGTTGTTTGTCTTGTGTGTCTCTGCCTTGCCCTGTGGAGGACTGGCGACTTGTCCAGATTGTACTACTCACCCATGGAAGGATGGATGGAGGCTATTTAAGGTACAATGAATTCCTTTTCATTTTTAAGAAATCAGTTTGAGATGATCTGAGCTTTGTGACATGCTGCAATGTCCTGCTGGAAATAGTCATCAGAAGATGGGTGTACCATGGTCATAAAGGGGTGGACATGGTCAGTAGGAATACTCAAGTAGGTGTTTTAGCAACTCTTGAACGTAAGCCAATAAAATTACCCCTATACCAAGACATCACTACTACCTGCCTGAACCTTTAATATGAGGCAGGATCCATGCTTTTAGGTTGCTGAAGGCAAATTTTGAACCTAGAAAGTAAGTGTCTTCACTCTGCTACTTTTCTCTTCTACTACTCTCCAGGTGTACTATTTGATGTTATTTCGACTGTTAACTTTGTTTTTTCTCAGAGTTTTTCTCTCCATAGAAGCTACACCTAGTCTGGTATCCTGCTTAGCTGCAATGCACTGTTGGACGGGGGGCATCCCAGTAACTGAGCATCCCCCGTGTCCTGTTTTCCCTGTCTTTAATACAGAATGTACTCTTACATCAGTTTTTTTCTGTGTTTCTACTCTGTCTTCTCAAACCCCCAGATGGTCGTGGCAGATGGTCACTCGTACTGAGCCAGGTTCTGCTGGAGGTTTCTTCCTGTTAAAGGGGCGTTTTTTTTAAATCTCCACTGTTGCTCCATGCTTGCTCAGTATAAGGCAGTGGTCCCCAACCTTTTTCTCGCCACCGACCGGTTTAATATCAGACAATATTTTCACGGACCGGCCTTTAAGGTGTGGTGGATAAATGATAATGGACAGTAAAAAAACGGGATATCTTTAAAATGATAACAATAGAGGTAAATCCAATGTGAGTTTGCGGCTTTATTAAGTGTCTTCCTAACATCGAGCAGACAACATAACACGAGTAACATACACTCAGCCCCCTAATGCTCTTTGGTCGCCATGGTAACATTTAAACATACCTTTAATACTTCAAGATTTACCACAAAAACAAAGTGCATTAAAAATCTAACTCACCACAACACTGAATCAGTGAGAGCCTTGGATATTTTCCCCTTTCCAAAGAAACGAGCGAGAGACATTTGTTTTCTATCCATCTTGCTAGCTTATGGGATTAATTTTAGCGTTAACTATCACGTGACCAATACAAGCCTCTAGACTGTCAAGACTGAGCTATGTAACGGGGATATCCTATCATTTTTCTAAATAAAACAGCGGTAACACATACTGGTCACACTCGGATGATAAATAAAACGGAAATACTGGAAGCTATTTATTCTTTCTGTGAGGCCCGTGGCCCGGTACCACATGACCCATGGCCCGGTACCGGTCTACGGCCCGAGGGTTGGGGACCCCTGGTATAAGGGATTGCTGTGGTTAAAGTATGCATTTACGGAAGCATATGTGTAACATACATCAAATTAAAATGGATTAGCAGAAATTGTTTTTCTTTTTCAAAATCTAGCTGCTATTTTTGAGTCATAAATAAAATTTTAAATAAATATATGAATGAATGATGAATTGCAAAATGAAAAAGCAGTTTGGATGATTTAATTTAAATTTTATTTATGAGTCAAAAGGGGCATTTGTATTCTGAAAATGAAAATGCATTTCTGCAAATGCATTTTCATTTTCAAGTTTGACATTTCAAATTGAATTTGATTTATGTTACACATATGCTTCCATATGCATAGTCCATGCATTGGTTACCTCAAGTACTGTAATTCTTTGCTATCAGGTTGTCCACAAAATGCCATTAAAAGCCTTCAGTTTATCCAAAATGCAGCAGCAAGAGTTCTGATGAATATTAAAAAGAGAGATCACATTTCTCCTGCTTTAGCTTCCCTTCATTGGCTCCCTGTTAAATCCAGAATAGAATTTAAGATCCTTCTTCTTACATACAAAGCCCTTAATAATCAAGCTCCATCATACATCAGAGATCTGATTGTTCCATATGTTCCTAACAGAGCACTTCGCTCTCAGACTGCAGGTTTACTTGTAGTTCCTAGGATTTCTAAAAGTAGAATGGGAGGCAGATCTTTTAGTTATCAGACTCCTCTCCTGTGGAACCAGCTCCCAGCTTTAGTCCGTGATGCAGACACTCTGTTTACTTTTAAGGCCAGGCTTAAAACTTTCCTTTTTGATAAAGCTTATAGTTAGAGTGGCTAAGGTCATCCTGAGCTATCTCTGTAGTAACGCTGCTATAGGCTTAGACTGCTGGAGGACAGACTTACCAATTTTCTTTACTCTGCTACTTCCTTTTCTCCTACGACTCTCCAGTTGTATTACAGTACATTCTGTTACTTTGACTGTTAACTTTGTTTTCTCTCAGTGTTTTTCTCTCCATAGAAGATATACCTGGTCTGGTATCCTGCTTGCAGCAATGCCCTGTTGGACGGGGGGCATCGACTGGGATGATGCTCCCTGTAAATGAACATCCACTGTGTCCTGTTATCAACTTTTTACTTTCTGTAACATAGAAAGTTCTCTTATATCAGATCTTCTGTTCCTTCTGTGTCTCTGCTCTGTCTTCTCAAACCCCCAGACGGTCGTGGCAGATGGCCGCTCCTACTGAGCCTGGTTCTGTTGGAGGTTTCTTCCTGTTAAAGGGGAGTTTTTCCTCTTCACCGTCGCTACATGCTTGCTCAGTATGAGGGATTGCTGAGGGATTGCTGTGGTTGGAAAGTGCATCAACGGGGCCCAACCTCACGCCAATGACTGACGCAATCTGCTGGGATTCCTTAAATAGGAAACTTTTTAACTGATTGGAATGTTTGTATAAATGTATTGAAATGACTTCTTGTTAAGTGCCTTGAGATGACATCTGTTGTGAATCAGCGCTATATAAATAAAACGGAATTGAATTGAATTGAATCAACAGGGCACAACTGCAAGTCAATGAGTCGATGCAATTTGCTGGAATTACTTAAATAGAAAACTTTTAAACTGATTGTTATGTATGTATGATTGACTTTAAATGCATTTCGTTGTAAAGTGCCTTGAGATTACGTCTGTTTTGAATTGGAGCTATAAATAAACGGAATTGAACTGAATTAAATGTCTCAGCTAAAATCAAGACAAGTGAACCTGTAGTTGGTATCAAGTGAGATCTTTTGCTTCTGCTTTAAGGTTTGACATGTTGTGCTGACACCGATGCATTCAGATAGGTAAAGCTGCTGTTCTTTTTCTATCATTTAGAACCAGTCTGCCCGTTCTCCTCTGACATCTACTCCCACTCTCTGGATATATATACTCTTCTTGCATATTTTTCATTACCCATTCTAAGTAAACCTGAGAGATAATTTCCAATAATTTTCCAAGCAGAACAGTTGATCTGAAAATGATTTTTATTTCTCAGGAGCAACAGATTGCTTATTTTTGCAAATAATAGAAATATCTGCAATAATATCAAAATTGACTTCTGAATACATATTACTACACTGCAGACAGAATGGTCTGATGCACAGTTTGAAATCACTGTATGATATTTTTTAAACTTCAGATAGCCCTCTGTCTTGTAAATATCTTTTCCTGGTGTCCAGGAAGGCAATTGGGAAATATTAACGAAGAAAAGAATGCAAATCCAACACTACTGGCTTTGCAAAGTGAAAGGCGAGCAGTTGTGTTTCTGGATAGGTCAATGGCATGGCTGAAGTGTTATTTATCTTGTATCGCTGACAGTCTTCAAGTCCACTCAGGATGATATGGCGGTGTGTTGGGGAGAAGGGCCGGTGATGTGGTGGAGGACAATCTGTCATCAGCAGTCATCACTTAACCAAGCCCAGAGCTGCACCATTCACCAAATGACAATCTCACCAGATTAAAAATATGCATGAGATGAAATGCAAATTTTTCACTTTAATGTTGGCCTTTCACACACACACACACACACACACACACACACACACACACACACACACACACACACACACACGCACGCACACACGCACGCACACACACACGCACACACACACACACACACACCCACACACACACACACACACACACACACACACACACAGATACATTTAAAGAAAAAAAAATCATGAGTGAAATAAAGTAAGTACAACATCTAATTTAACAAAAGACCTATTACTCAGAAGTACTAAATTTTCTCACCTATTTTGACACTTCTATGTTTCACAAAATTTCACCAAAACATAATTTAGCTCCTAATAAGAGCCGATATTGTGGGCTGGAGGTGAAGGACAAGCGGAGGGAGCTGCCCTGTCTCACGACACAATAAATGACCGGGCTCCCAGTTACAGCAAAAACAAGGACTGCTTTTCAATTCCTCCTCTTTTAGCTGGATGAATTATGAACTCTGGGTAAGAGGTTTAGTGTTGTGGTATTAATATACATCAGGAGCCAGAGTGCTACACTAAATCAGGGGAACCCGAGGCATTTGTTAGCTTAATGACAATCAAACAGCCCTAAAGAGTTAGAAAAGTGAACAAAACAATTACCACAGGAGGGGTACAGTTCTTTGCAAAAATACTCAATGTTTTAGCTTTCCTATAATGTGTTGTGTTGGGGGGGGCATATACTCAGCACTTTTGAGGCAACATGTAATAGAATTGCACCTAGTCTTTTGGGGTATGTCTCCACAAGTCATATTGAATAGAAAGCTTCTGAACATAAATTATAAAGTCTTGCCACATATTCTCTATTGGATTTGATTCTAACATCTAATTATTCTTTGGTCTAAAACATTCTTTTGTAGTACTGGTTGTATGTTTAGAGTTATTGTGCTGGTAGAAGGTGAACCTTCTTTGAAAGAAATCTCTCTTTGGCCTCCTTCCAAAAAACCTAAATTAATGGAGATCTAAATACAGATTATAGATTTTTAAATCATACTAAAATACTTTACCTCATTTTCTCATTTGTGTCCAATTCTCTTTACATGACACCTGAGCTACAGTTAATAAATCTGCTCTTAGAAAGAGATCAAATAAAAAGAGGAAAGGAAGACTGGTGATTGTGCCAAACAGTCTGGAAAGAATAATCAATAATGACATAAATTAAGGACTTATCTATTAATGAAAGTCTGTGACCAGCAATATAACATCATTCCTGTAATGTGTATTTCATACATTTGGATATTCAGGCGTGGATACTCGGGCGTGGGAGGAGTTTGGAGAGACCATGGAAAACGACTTCCGTACGGCTTCGAAGCGATTCTGGTCCACCATCCGGCGTCTCAGGGGGGGAAAGCGGTCTGCCACCAACACTGTTTACAGTGGGGATGGTGTGCTGCTGACCTCGACGCGGGACGTTTTGGGTCGGTGGATGGAATACTTCGAAGACCTCCTCAATCCCACCGGCACGCCTTCCAATCTGGAAGCAGGGTTTGGGGACTTGGGGTCGGGCTCTCCAATCTCTGGTGCCGAGGTCACCGAGGTCGTTAAAAAGCTCCTCGGTGGCAGGGCGCCGGGGGTGGATGAGATTCGACCGGAGTTCCTCAAGGCTCTGGATGTTGTGGGGCTGTGTTGGTTAACGCGGCTCTGCAATATTGCGTGGACATCGGGGGCAGTTCCCTTGGATTGGCAGACCGGGGTGGTGGTCCCCCTGTTTAAAAAGGGGGACCACAGGGTGTGTTCCAACTACAGGGGGATCACACTTCTGAGCCTCCCTGGTAAGGTCTATTCAGGGGTTCTGGAGAGGAGGGTCCGACGGATAGTCGAACCTCGGATCCAGGAGGAACAATGCGGTTTTCGTCCTGGCCGTGGAACACTGGACCAGCTCTACACCCTCAGCAGGGTCCTGGAGGGTGCGTGGGAGTTCGCCCAACCGGTCTACATGTGTTTTGTGGACTTGGAGAAGGCGTTCGACCGTGTCCCTCGGGGGGCCCTGTGGGGGGTGCTCCGGGAGTATGGGGTACCGGGCCCCTTGATACGGGCTGTTAGGTCCCTGTACGACCGGTGCCAGAGTTTGGTTCGCATTGCCGGCAGTAAGTCGGGCTTGTTTCCGGTGAGAGTTGGACTCCGCCAAGGTTGCCCTTTGTCACCGATCCTGTTCGTAACTTTTATGGACAGGATTTCTAGGCGCAGCCAAGGCGTTGCAGGGATCCGTTTTGGTGGCCTCAGGATCGGGTCTCTGCTATTTGCAGATGATGTGGTCCTGTTGGCTTCATCGGAGCGTGATCTACAGCTTTCGCTGGAGCTGTTCGCAGCCGAGTGTGAAGCGGCTGGGATGAGAATCAGCACCTCCAAATCCGAGGCCATGGTCTTGAGCCGGAAAAGGGTGGGGTGCCTCCTCCGGGTCAGGGATGGGGTCCTTCCCCAAGTGGAGGAGTTTAAGTATCTGGGGGTCTTGTTCACGAATGAGGAAAAAATGGAGCGGGAGATCGATAGACGGATTGGTGGGGCATCTGCAGTTATGCGGGCGCTCTACCGGTCTGTCGTGGTGAAGAGAGAGCTGAGCCAAAAGGCGAAGCTCTCGATTTACCGGTCGATCTACGTTCCTACCCTCATCTATGGTCACGAACTCTGGGTGGTGACCGAAAGAACGAGATCACGGATATAAGCGGCTAAAATGAGTTTCCTCCGCAGAGTGTCTGGGCTCTCCCTTAGAGATAGGGTGAGAAGCTCAGTCATCCGGAGGGGGCTCAGAGTAGAGCCGCTGCTTCTCCACATCGAGAGGAGTCAGTTGAGGTGGCTCGGGCATCTGGTCAGGATGCCTCCTGGACGCCTCCCTGGTGAGGTGTTTCAGGCACGTCTCACCGGGAGGAGACCCAGGGGAAGGCCCAGGACACGCTGGAGGGACTATGTTTCTCGGCTGGCCTGGGAGCGCCTTGGGGTTCCTCCCGAGGAGCTGGAACAAGTGGCTGGGGAGAGGGAAGTCTGGGTCTCTTTGCTTAGGCTGCTGCCCCCGCGACCCGACCCCGGATAAGCGGAAGAAAATGGATGGATGGATATTCAGTACTTACCTGCTTTGTGGTTTGTAAATCACTTGAATATTGATCTTCACACAGTTATATCTGCTACTTTTCCACATTTGGAGCACAGATAAAGAAATCAAGACTGAACTGTCCAATATTACAAAAGGTTTACAAGGGATGATCAATAGTAAAATCATGGCTTAATATTGGTGATAGCACAAAAACAGAGTTTGAGAAACAAATCATGATTATATTTCATTCTAAAGCATTACATGCTGACAAAAGCCTTAATTAGAATATTAAATGATGAATTACCAATTCAGAGCTATAATTCATTTATTGTCTGGCCTGTCTTATGTGTGTAGACTCCACATTAAGATGTTGTTGAAAATACGTCCCTGTAGATTCTGACAGATTATACGAAAAGAAAGCAGCAGGGTGGGAGGGAAATATGTTTGGATCAATGGCACCAGATTAATGATCAATAGGCCGCTCACTCTTCCTCCTGAGGCCTCCAGTTACACAGATGAAAATGATTGGGCAGATCCACAGTGTGATGATGATTTATGTTGGCGAGCCAGATGTGTCTAATAGAGTTACCTGAATGTCACCACTTAGATCACTGAGAGCATTTCTAAATTGTTTAAACATCCCTCCAATTGAGTGTTTTGTTTTTTATCCCAGAAAGTATTGGCTCCAGCAGCACTTGAAGAAAACAGTCACCTCAAGAGGATGAAGTTCTGTCAGAACTTTAATGGACTTAATGCAATCAAAACCTCCCTTAAATCGTGAACTCTACACCAAGTTCTCACAGAGCCTGAAATGAATGTCTCCCTTTTAACAAGAGTAAACCTCCGTCAGAACCCGGGTCAGTCTGAGTGACCATCTGCCATGGCCGACTGGGGGTATGAGAAGAGAGAAAGCAAACTCAGAAAATTACAAAACTGGTTCAAGACCACTTTCTGTCAGACAGAAAGAAAATCTGAGTTCTTTCAGTAATGGCAGCATATCTCTTACCAGCAAACTACATTACTCCATGAACTCCTTCTGTTGTGCCACAGATAGGTAGGATTTGGCTATGAATAAATATGAATAATTGCTTAGGGCAATTATTAATAGGATTAATAATTTTATGTACAAATTACCAAATTTGGGGGCACCATCCTGGTGGATTCCAGGAATATATATATATATATATATATATATATATATATATATATATATATATATATATATATATATATAGCCAAATTGTTCAGTCTCAGTTTATGTTTATGATTACCTGCCTGATAAGGCTGAGATAATTAGACAATAGATGAAGGAATAAGTTCTTACACTGCGGACATTAGTTGTACGCATTACTCCAAGTAATCCCAGACAGCTTCTCTTTAAGTTAAGGGGAATGTATTTAGAAAATAGATCAACCTTACATCCAAACATTTCGTCCATAAATCCCATCTATTCTAAATATGCAACTACTACTACAGATCTTAGAAAACAATAATAGGTGAACATTAAACACAATTAACATGAAATTAATCAGGGAGAACAGCTGAGGTTTGGGTCAGAAAAGGAGGGGGGGCCCTCACTCCAGGGGGCCCAAGTCACAGATAGCCTGTGGGACAAAGATTCATAAATCTTAGCTCTGTGCTAAGGTGGAGAGCTGCACATGGAGTGTAAGAAAGGGTCATAAAACTAGCTTTGGCTAAAGGAGACCATGGGGTGAAGCGTTAATGTGGAAGGCCTCTGCTTTAGCAACAGACTAAAGAACAATGGAGTTAACCTTTCAGCTAAGACCAGCTAACGCAGGTCGGACCGAGCCCGACTCTGCCGACCGGGTGATCAGGGAGCGAGACAGAGAGAGAGAGAAAGAGAGAGAGAGAGGGGAAAAGAGAGGAAGGAAAAAAATAAAGAAAATGGGATCCGCTCAGGATAAAAAGAAACAGGTTCAAACACAGCAGTTACAGCTCAAACTTATGCGTGCGGCGACGCTAAATGAGCAAACCGGTACAGCGCTTAAAAACACTAGGAGGAGAGCAAATCGTGTCCGTAGTTGACCACAAAAGAGAAGAGTTCAAATTCCTGTGCAGGATATTTAAGGACCGTGTGGCCCAACTGCAGGCTGGATGGGCTGGAGATTGACGTCGTAACGAACTGTCTTGGGTCAGTCTGGATATGGGTCACCCTGGCTACGCGAACAGGATGAGCACTTCAAAGCTTTGAAATGAGTTCTTTCCGGTCCAGCGGGTCAGAACAAAAGAGAATCTTCACCGGTGAGATGTCCTCTGTTTAGCCTGAGTTTCTGCTAAGAACTTCTGCTGAGATTAGTTTGAAATGGCCGCCACTACCACTCTTATAGCCCTTTGGCCGTAATGTCATCGTTGATGTCACCATTGATGTCACTAATGGTGGCCACGGACCAATAGGAGTGTGTTGGGGTCACCGCTAGGATTGCTGTGAAATGTGGTCTGCTCAGTCCATCTTTGAAATGTCTCCCAGCCATGCAACAATCTGTTCAGTTCATTTTATGAGAAGTGGAATCACAACACTTCACACCAGAAAACACTTTCATAATGTGTTTTGCCATTTGCAGTGGATTTGCTGATTTGCATTTGTGACTTTTTCATCTGTGATTATTTGTTTGCGCTTCACTTAAAAAATAATTGTATTAGCATTGTATTACGAAATGAGTGTTAGAAAATTTGCCGTAACACTTTCAGAATTTTCTTTCATATCTGGAAGAGGAAATAGCACATGCTAAAACGGAGGAACTGACCTCCAACCAGTGATTTATTGAGTAGTGTTAAAACTGAAACCATCAGGCCATTGTTTTTATCTACAAAAAATTATAAACCTGTTCACGAGACCTTTAACAAAATTATTCTGAACATGCAACCGCAACATACAGGTGAGTTCATAGCACATGCACACACACCCAGATATTCAAAGAAAACCCGTGTTTCGACCTGTCAGTCACCCATGCCACTCACAGCCAAGGTCTAGTGACAACTATTAAATCGGGGCATGCTTTAATCGCTGCTGTGACTAATGCTGTTAACTGTAGAGCAGCATCTTGGCCAACACCTCTTGGGCAGCTCTAATTACCCCCCAGATGAGCCCAGTTCCACCTTCCACCCACATGGTACCCAACAAGCAATCACATCAGGATGAAAAGATTGAGCATCTTCACTAAATATTTTCTTTCTCTTCAAGCTGAACTCTATTGGTCTCGGGTTAAAGTCACATATTTTCAGTAATAAAGATGTGAATCCTCCTTCTTCTCCATGTCCCATCTTACCCCTTGGAGCTGTATCCACCAGTCTGTCAGTTGTGGTAAATTAGGTTAACGCACACTAAGTGTCCCATCGTTAGGGCTGTTAATTGACTACTGCGTTTGATAATTAACAGGGAGCGGCCTGCCTACCGTGCTAATCTTATTTAGGTTATTTGCATTTAAAATGGTTTTGGTCTCTGTGACAACTTGGGAAAGAAATAGATGGAGAAGCTCAACTGCAAAAGTTTGCATTAAGGAATGTGAAATCAAATGTCTTTTTACAAAACAAAGACTTTTTCTTTTGTCTGTTTTCTTTTATATTTTTTATATTTATTTTTTACAATAATAAATATATAAAACTGAATAAAATTTAGCTCTAAGTGCACCGAATAAAAACAAAACATGTTCAGTTTTTGTAAAATATAGATCCTGCAAAAGTATCTTTTCCATTTGAAATGTTCTACAATTGGTCACATTTCAACATCAAACTTCAATGTACTTGTTAGGGATTTTATGTGAGAGAACAGAAAAAGAACCTCATATCTGTGAAATTTGAGGAAAATGAAAGAAGGTTTTAAAATTTTCATTTTACAAATTCCAATCTATAAAGTGTGACATGTATTTGTATTCAGACAGACATTTGTATCCCTTCTTCTTTGCTTAATTCTCAGTTAGATTTAGGTCTGGACTTTGACTGGGTCATTCTAACACACAAAAACAGTTTGATCTAAAGTATCCCATTGTATCTCTGGCTGAGTGTTTAGAGATATTCCCTCCCTTTTAGGGTGAACCACCTCCAATCTGGTCTCAAGTATTTTGCAGTCTCTGTCTATTTTTTTTTTTCAGAATTGCCCTGTATTTAGCTGCCTCTATCTTGACCAGCTTCCCTTTCCCTGCTAAGGAAATGATTCCCACAGCATGATGCTACCACCACCATATTTCAATGTCGGGATTGTGTGATCAGGGTAATGTGAAGTTTTCCATGAGACATAACGTCATGTACATTGGTAAAAAGGTTTCAATTATGGCCACATTTTACTGGAGCACATTCATCTACATACTAGCTGTGTCTCCTACATGGCTTGTTGCCATATTTGCATAAAGGGCATATTTATAAAGTGCACAACCAATAGTTGTCCAGTTAAGTTGTCCCCAACCCTGATCCTCAGAACCCACTTTTCTCTTTGTTTTAGGTATTTCCCTGCTGCCCCACACACGAAAATAATTTGGTGGGTTATTAACGGGCCTGTGTCACACTTGATATTGGCAAAGTTTAAAATATTGTTTTACCCTGCTTTAAACATCTAGACGGCTTTACCCCTGACTCTCTGCTGTCTACCTTGGGCTTTGTGGTGCTGTTTATTTAATGATGTTCTTTAACAAACCTCTAAGGCCTTAACAGAAAACCTGGATTTATACTGAGACTAAATCTCACACATGTGAAATCTTTTCACAAATTAGAAGGTCGTTGGTTGCTCTGGATTTTGTTGACAGTGTAAAGGGGGCTGATAGCACTCCACACGTTTAACATTTTTATTAGTAGAAACTTTGCTAAAAATCATGTATCACTTTCCACTTCACAAGTATGTACTACTTTGTGTTGGTCTATAAAATAAAACTCTAATAACACTGAACTTGGTGGTTGATTATGGGGTGTGAATATTTTAGCAACTAGTTAAATAATTGTTTTCCAAAGACATATTGTACTATAAATGTTTTTCCCAACTAACTGCAGTTGGGAACTCATGAGACCAATTTTGTTGCTCTGTTGCAATACCTCCAGATACACACGTGCTCAAATTTGTTGGTACCCCTCCACAAAAAATGAAGAATGCACAATTTTCTCTGAAATAATTTGAAACTGACAAAAGTAATTGGCGTCCACCATTGTTTATTACATATTTAATAGAAATCAGACTTTGCTTTTGATGTTTCATTCAACATAATATTGTAAATAAGAAAACAAATGAAAATGGCATGGACAAAAATGATGGGACCCCTAACCTAATATTTTGTTGCACAACCTTTAGAGGCAATCACTGCAATCAAACGTTTTCTGTAGCTCTCAATGAGACTTCTGCACTTGTTAACAGGTAGTTTGGCCCACTCTTCCTGAGCAAACTGCTCCATCTGTCTCAGGTTTGATGGGTGCCTTCTCCAGACTGCAAGTTTCAGCTCTTTCCATAGATGTTCGATAGGATTCAGATCAGGACTCATAGAAGGCCACTTCAGAATAGTCCAATGTTTTGTTCGTATCCAGTCTTGGGTGCTTTTAGCTGTGTGTTTTGGGTCATTATCCTGTTGGAGGACCCATGATCTGCGACTGAGACCGAGCTTTCTGACACTGGGCAGTACGTTTCGCTCCAGAATGCCTTGATAGTCTTGAGATTTCATTGTGCCCTGCACAGATTCAAGGCACCCTGTGCCAGGCGCAGCAAAGCAGCCCCAAATCATAACCGAGCCTCCTCCATGTTTCACTGTCGGTATGGTGTTCTTTTCTTTGAAAGCTTCATTTTTTCGTCTGTGAACATAGAGCTGATGTGACTCTCCAAAAAGCTCCAGTTTTGACTCATCTGTCCAAAGGACATTCTCCCAGAAGGATTGTGGCTTGTCAATATGCATTTTAGCAAATTCCAGTCTGGCTTTTTTATGTTTTTCTTTCAAAAGTGGAGTCCTCCTGGGTCTTCTTCCATGGCGCCCACTTTCGCTTAAACAGCGACGGATTGTGTGATCAGAAACAGACGTACCTTCACCTTGGAGTTCAGCTTGCATCTCTTTGGCAGTTATCCTTGGTTCTTTTTCTATCTTTCGCACTATCCTTCTGTTCATTCTGGGGACAATTTTCCTCTTGCGGCCGCGCCCAGGGAGGTTGGCTACAGTTCCATGGACCTTAAACTTCTTAATAATATTTGCAACTGTTGTCACAGGAACATAAAGCTGCTTGGAGATGGTCTTGTAGCCTTTACTTTTACCATGCTTGTCAATTACTTTCTTTCTGATCTCCTCAGGCAACTCTCTCCTTTGCTTTCTCTGGTCCATGTTCAGTGTGGTGCACACAATGATACCAAACAGCACAGTGACTACTTTTCTCCATTTAAATAGGCTGAATGACTGATTACAAGATTGGAAACATGTGTGATACTAATTAAAGTAACTATTTAGTTTGAAATATCACTATGATCCAGTTATTTATTATCTTTTCTAAGGGGTACCAACAAATGTGTCCAGGCCATTTTAGAATATCTTTGTAGAATAAGCAATAATTCAACTCTTTTCACAGCTTCTTTGCTTTATTCTATGACATACCAAAGGCATGCAAGTATACATGATAAAATAGCTTTCAATTTCATCACTTTTCAGGAGTAATGCAGCATTATTTCAATGAGCTGTAAGGGTACCAACAAATTTGAGCACGTGTGTAAATGTTTCCTTTGTTGAAGTACCGTCTGCCCTATTTTGGCAATGACATTAGCACTCAGTAGCTACAGGGGAGACACACGAATGAGCACTCTTCCTGATTCACACAGGCATTAACACAGCACATTAGCTTAGCAGAGTTGTGGGAATGAAAGATGGGCCGAGACCGGGGCCCCAGGCAAAGGGAAGACGTACACTAAAGTCAGCTGTCATCTATTATGGATAGTCACCGCCGACCCCCGCCGTTCATGTTGCAGGGTGATAGTGCTGTCCTTGCCGAGGCACTGACCTTCCTTGGCGGGGAAAGGGCACTGGGCAGATTAAAAGTGGACTGGCTCACCGTGCGGTCCAGGCGTACCCCTGATGTTCTGCCCAGATGGTAACCACACACACTCATGAACACACACGTTCTGCCTCATCCAGGGAAGGCAGATGTGAGGCATGAACACGGCTGCTCCTCACTGCTCCCAGGCGTTAGACTCTATATCCTCTATGTCTTTATTTTTCTCCCCCGACATTTTCACTCTGAAAGCAAAAACACACACATCATGCAGTCCTAAGAGGTCTAAAGACCCTCACCTCCTCCACTTTCCCTCTGAGTGTTTCTTCATCACTTTGTATGTGAATCATCCATCACTCACTCAATCAGTCCATTGAATTTCATTTAGCGCTGTGTTACACAGGGCATGTGATTGATTCACTGGTACCTTTTCACTGAAGCTTGAATGACACACAGTGCTGGTTTGTGAACACACACACACACACGCCCTAACATATCACTTGCTTATGCGATGATGCACTGGGCCTCCTTTGCCAGGGGGAGAGTAGGTGCCCACGCTGCCAATGAGGACCCCTTCGAGATTTACTCAAGGTCGCCATGTCCAGCTGGCTGTGCCAACATCTGTTCAGAATCGCCTCAAGACTGGCACGAGGGAGCCCCATCTAAAAGGCTTGACCTTGGATCTAAGGATACATTTGCAAAAATTACAGTTGTCATATAATGCCACGGTAGCATAAGTAGCTTAAGTCAGTTTTACTCAGATTTTTTCTATTACATACCACCAAATCACAACAAGTCATCGGAGGGCACCTTGTTTTCAACAGATACAGCTCAAATTAAAGTCTAATCACATTCAATCAATTTATTTAACCACTGT
Organism: Valencia hispanica; assembly: GCA_963556495.2. Taxonomy (NCBI): domain Eukaryota; kingdom Metazoa; phylum Chordata; class Actinopteri; order Cyprinodontiformes; family Valenciidae; genus Valencia; species Valencia hispanica. The sequence goes on from OY747719.1 coordinate 27,245,913, forward strand.
TCATATTCAGCCCATGAATAAAGAGTGAAGTTTGATCCAGTTATTCACCAATTCCAGACAGGCAAATTAGTGAAAAGTTATCTATGACCAGACGATTCCATTGAATCTGCCCTTTGTTGCTATCCCATGTTCTGAGAAAGCATGGGGCGACAGCAAGGCAAGGCAAGGCAATTTTTATTTGTACAGCACACCTTCAACAACAAGATAATTCAAGGTGCTTCAAGAAATTGTAATTCAAGAAACCTGTCTCAGATTCAGGATCAGATTCAGCAGCCATTTTATTTGACCAGCTGATGTTTAAGAGGACAGAAAGGAGACACAAACAAAAAACTAATCATGCGGCAGAACTTCAAGTTGAGAGAAATATACCAACATGCAAATACCTCTGCATGAGGAAATGTTTTGGTGTAACAGAAAATGGACTTCCATCATGCTGTTTTCCAAATATGAAGCTACAATCATGTACTGCTTGGGCAAAGCATCTTTTAAAAAATCCATTAAAATGTTTTAGTTCTGCTGTCAGTAGGTGAGTCTGCCCATAAATCTTTAATCATAAACCTGATATTCGCTGTGTTCATCCGTTTGGTAACATTTGTAAGCTGAATGCCTTTTTTTTACATGGCTGCATCAAACGTTTTGTAGTGGACGGGGCAATGATTAGCTACTTTAAATGCTTTTCTTGTTTTAATTCTTCAGAAGTTGTTCTCTGCCAGTAAACTTATCAATTTTTCTATTAAATCCAAAAGCAGGTTTCATAGAGAGGCCATAGAGGTCACTGTGAATAACAGGAGAGCTCTGTTTATTTGTGTGTATTAGAGGACATCCCCTCCTGTTCCCCAACATCTTCACTCTCACTCCCTGAAGGCCTCTCTGTTAAATTGGCTGACACATAATAGGATCATACAGCAGAGTTCAGACAGAGACGCTTTTGTCCAAAGGTTCAAAAGATGTACTTCTGGTCTAATAATTTAGTTAAAATAAGTCTTTCTTATATACAGAATTATGGTAAAAATATTACAATTAGGGATTTTGGTTATCAAGGAATAACAAAAATATACAATTAAATTGTAAAAATTATAAAAAGTGAAGTACCAACCCCACACTGTCATTTTTTAATAAACAAAGAGCTGTTACTTTGTTCCCTAGATTTAGGAGATGTAGCAGCTAGGTGTTGCTAATTAAATGCAAACATAACTTATTAGGTTAGGGGTCAACGCCTCACTTAAAGCACAAGTGTTGGGAGATTATGTACAGGTGTGCATTAACACAATTTCTGAGAAAGAAAAACATCAGCAATGACCTTGAAGAAAAAACTGTTGCGGCCTATCAACCAAGGGAGGGTTGTGCAGTATTTTACAAACAATATAAAGTCCATCACTCTACAATGATAAATTTTATTCACAAGTTAAAATAAGAGTAAATGTTCCAGCAAACTCGTATCAAGGTGAATCCATGAAAAGCTTTGAGGAAGCTACAACTCAATTAGCATGTTAAATTACAATATTCACGTTTGAGCAAGACTGACCCAGTATAGTTTATTTGAAAGGGTTGCCAGTGGAAAAGCTTACTACTCAACAAAGGATATCACAACATCATTTTGAAATAAAATAAACCCAATATTCTTTGGAGAGATGAGACTAAAGTAGACATGTTTGACATTGTTACACAGGAGTATAATGTATGGAACTTCTCTTAATGTCTCTTTAAGAGACATCTTTGCAAGGTATTCGGGGATGTGCTGTTCCCCAAGAGGAGTTATTGTTGTACGTTGATGCTAGAGAGTAAAGTCATGAAAATAACCTTGTGGAGTCGCCTCATATTTTATGTCCTTTAAGATAAAATACAGACATTACATGGAGCATCAGTAAGTCTAAATGAACTAAAAAGAGTCTGGTTTGACTATCTCAGCACACACAGTCCAGCGCTCACTGTGTTTCTTTTTCTTACTCTAGAGGCCCTGCACCTGCAGATCCTATCCCTAGTCCTGTTTCCAATAAGTAAAACTACCTCAAGCTGAACATTTTCAACGGCAGGACAGAAAATGTCACAGAAGTAATACAAATGCGATTTTTGTAATTCAGACAGCAAAGATGATGTGTGCCTCTTTATTATCTCATGGAAATGTCAAATTTCTTGAATTAAGTGTCTTGAATCAATAACAAGAATATTAGCAAAGCGACATCACTTTATGCAAACCTCAGGTTTACAGGGAGCCTGTTCCAGGGTTAAGGAACATAGAAACTAGTGCCACCCATTGTTTCTGTGAGCAGGTCTCAGATGACTTTATTGGTCTGCATTGTTCATATCTTGCCAGCAACTTTGAGATGTATTTAGACCCAAGACCATTCACTGCCTTATAGACCAATAACAAGATTGTAAATCCTATCCTTTTAACAACAGGAAGCTAGTGCATTGACTTATGGACTGATGTGATTTGATCCATCTTCCTGGATTTGTTCAAGAATCTGAAAGCAGCATTTCTGGATGAGCTGCTGCTGCTCGAATGATTTTATTTTCTCAGATACCCATATTGACACTATTACAATTATCCAACCTAAAAGGATGCACTTGTTTCTCAGTGTTCTGTTTTGACAGGAAACCATTCATTTTGCCAAAAAGGCTGTAAACTGTTTTGTAAACTTTATGTAGTTGTTGAAATTATGTCTGGTTCCATAAGGATAGGTTTCTTGCATGTTCACTGGCATTCAAGGCCAATGGGTTCTCTGCATTAACAGCATAATTTGTTCCCTCTGCCAGGGCTTCAAGAACAGGAGCAAAGTTCTTTTTGGCTAGGACATTAAATACTTCACAAGACTTCAAATACAGAACTCTTAGAACTCTTATTGGTCCCTTGTATATAATAATTGTCAGACACCACATAAGTAAAAACCTCTGCACAGATGATGTCACAAGAACAAACCCCAAGAACTCCCAAACCAGGGCTGCAAGAGCACCCTTTTGTTTTTGCAGCCCTTGGAGAGAGAGCACATTTCTCTTCTCATGGGGAGTGTGTCTATGCATTTAGCCTCAATTGATTCTATCTGGATGCTGATCTCTGAAACTATGTTAAAGTTAGAAAAAATGGCTAATTATCCTTAATTGTGTGTTGCATAAATTAATCAAATAATTTTTAATTATGTAAGTCAAACATTTCATTTGCTTTTGGTCTTAAGATTTACACTGCAGTACCACTCCTGTGTTTTGACATCATTTCTGAATCTCTCTGCTAAAACCCCAAATGGGCCAATTCAATTCAATTCAATTCAATCACTGTCTGCTTTACATTTATCTATAGTTTGTTTTTTTGAGATCTGCCGTTCTCTTTTTCCACAAAACACCCCTCAGTACATCCCCCTAGCTTGTCCTCGGGCCTTCTGCCCTAGGGCTCATGGGATACGAATACTCCCTGGGGCTGGTGTTTTCACAGCCTGTGAGAGAAGCACTCGAGAGAGAACAGTGGAAAAGCAGCAGCACTGTTTCTCTGTTTGCTTGATGTCACTATAATGGAAATATGCATAAGTGAGAAAAGGCACATTGGGCCTTTGGGGCCCAAAAAGTACAAATATTTTAATAACAAACACGCTCAGTGTTTGCCTCCTGTGATGACACCTGGGTATTGCGTCGTACTGAGTGCAGTCAGTCAACGGCAGACTTTGTATGCATAAAGATAGAGATGTTTTCTTCTTTGCTGGAAGTGAATTTCATGATGTGGAAAGTTTTCCTGGCGATATGTCCTTTGGAGAACTGTCATTAATCAAAAGTCAAAGTCACCTCAGATCTCACATTAGAAAAGACCAGTTTAGCTACGGCTGAAATTGCAGCTGACCCTCTCGCCCTGAGCACTTATTCAAAATCAGCAACACAGCCATAGGGGGCTAAAACAACTAAAATGAGTGAGGTTGCAAGAAGCTAGTAGGAGTACTAGGGTAAAATGCCCAATAAAGTGCTGCCAAATGGAAATCTCAAGAGCTTCTTTGAGCTTTCTAACATTATGCTGGGTGACTTTGCATGGGCTATAAATGTAAATGACATGGGGGTTACATAGCCAATAATAAAGAAAAATGTTAACAAAAGTCGTAGTGTTCATGCCACAGCAAAAACTTCTGTGCGTCAAAGCTGATCAAAAGACAAGTTCATGAGGCATGTACAAAGAGAATCTGTTTCTGAGTATTGAACAACTTACCTGAATGTAATCTACAGAAAAAAAGAAACAACTTTGATCATGAAATGAGAAAAAAACCTGAATTAACCATATCAGCAAAGGCTCCCAAAACATCTGATACCAAAGAATAGTTATGTTTTTCAAAAACTGACAAAATGTCTTTTTAGTCGCCCATGTCACCATTAAATAAGGAAAGTATGTGCATATCTATGTATACTTCTCTCTGATAAATCAGTGACCTTTATTGTCTCAAAATCATCACATGGTACAAGCTTGGTTTGCAAAGAACCTCAATTGAATTAATGCCAAAAAGGTTCTACAACTCCAAATGAAAAAGCAATAATAGAAATCAGTTTCAATTTTTATGCAGTGGGATCCTCTCAGAAAACCAAAGAGATGGTAATCTGTTTAGGTGTGATACTCTTACAACTTTGTCTTGAGAGTGCCAAAAAATTTGTTTGAAGGCTCATACAGCCCTGAACTGTCTTGTGCAAAAAGTTTGTGGGCGTGAGGAACCATGGCAAAGGAAACAACACTAATGGCCATATTATATCAAGAATGTCTTATACAAAAGTGATCCTCAAGGGTTATCCTGTTAGGGCTGAAGGACATTAACCAGATTATGAAAAAATACAAACTAATACTGATCAGGCACTCAGGATCATGAGACATCAGTATAGGAAGCAAGACTTTAGACTGTCATTCTGAGCGCTGTCGAATATCTAAGAGGTTCTAATTGATCAGAATGGATCGATCTACCAGAAAGAAACACTGGATAAGGTCACTACAGCAAAAGCAAGGCAGTTCCTCAGTGGAAGCTGAGAAATAAGACCACTAGCTTCTGGCTAGTATGACACTCTAATTGCCAAAATCAAGATGCCATAAGTGCTCACTGCACCCTGAGATCGTTAACCTTACTGGGAAGAGGAATGAATTGAACTACAGAGCATCAACGACTCTTTACAGGATTAAACAAACAAACAAAAACAAAAAATCCAAAGATATCTCAGGAGTTGTTATGTAACCTAATATGGAAAACCAGATGCAGTCATCGATGAATGAGCCTCTGTACAGCTTGTAGCATTGACAGAATAAAAAAAGTGTTAAATATTGAGAAATTTTTATTGTGGCAGCAAAACTTCAGCGATGGACAAATAAAAGAAAATACATAGAGCTGCATGCTTGAAGAAGTCTGACTGTCTGTGGATTTTCATAATGAGCTGTCAGTCATTTCTTACTGCCCAACAACTTTCATCTGCCCTGATTCCTCCCAACCTCCCCCATTTATCACTTCTTTCTCTCTACTGCGACGCTCTCCTTTGACGCCCAGTGTCGTTTATCACGTCAGGTGGAATAGAGTTTCTCCAGCTGTCAATTTAGGAAATGGAGTGACGAGTGGGACCCCGGAGACCCCTCACTAATCTCAAACTGCTGTGTTACAAAAAAATGATGTATATCTGTGGTAGGCATTTACGCTCACATTCAGAGGAACCAATGAAGACATTAGTTGCAGGTGCTTCTCCCCAAAATTCACCCTGTCAGTAAAACATACTTTTGTAATACAGCAAGAAATAAAACGTTGGTATTTACTTTTTGCATTGTTGTGAAGTCACAAACAGCTAAGTTTTTACAACTTCCCTAAAAATACTTGAAATACAAAGACTACCTGGCTTTACTGAAATTATCTTTCACCTTTATAGTATGTAATGAACTCTGGTGTGCTCATGGGTGTAAAACAGAAGAGTGGTTGTGCCACGCAGTTTTGCATCCAACAGGGAAAAGAAATCATAGTCGCTTGCATCGATATTTCCCAACCCTCATTCTCAAGGCACACTGCCCTGCATGCTTCAGATGTCTCCCTGCTTTACCACACCTGCTTAGATGATTGCTGCTCAGCAAAAGCTTGTTAATCAGCCATCAACTGAAATCAGCTGTCCTGAAGCAGGGAATCATCAAAAACATGCATGGTAGTGTACCTTGATGAGCATGGTTGAAAAACACTGCAGTAGAGACCTCTGCTCACACTTTGACCTCTGCTCAAATATTTTTTTACCAAAGAGCCACATAAGCAAATGTGACTGTCGACAGCCGGAGTATTGACTGAATTTTTTTTTATTTGAAAGTATTTACTTAATAATATACTATAATTAGAGGGTTTATAGTATACTTGGTAGACCACCACACTGAACCAGAACCGGTCAGGGTTCATGACCCACAATCACCTATTATTGACAAGTCATGTAGCAAGTAGACATTATTATCAATCAATCAGTTTTCATTTATAAAGCGTTTTCGTACAAAGTTGCATCTCAAAGTGCTGTACAGATTAAAACTACCCCACATAAAACCACATTTCCATCCCTCCCCCACATAATTAAAAACATGATCACAGTTATACACCCCTCCCCCCAATCCAACCCTCATGCACGTACACTTAAAAGCAACAATAAAAAGGACATAGGGCCGAGTACAGATGAGTCAGGTAAGGAAATGCCATCAGAGGAGCCATCTGCACCGGCAGCAGCACATCAACAGCAGCCGCCAAGGCACTGACACTGGGCGCCCCGAGGAGGCAAGGCCAAGACCCCCGCCTCCACCCAACCGCTACCTGGAGAGCACCCAGCCAGCTACAGCCGACAACCGCTCCAGAGGCAGAGGGCTTCCACAGAGGAAACACTGGAAGGAAGATTAAAATAACAGGTTAATTACAGGTTATTATAAGGTATATAAGGTATGCTTTATTGTTCTTTCTTTTAAGCATAAACTATTTTCTATACTCTGCTGACCATTCAAGAGATGAGAAAACAATGTGAGTTGCATGGTGCTATGCATCTTGACACGTCTCAGAAACGGCACGGTTGTGAATCTATCTTCTTGTGGCAATAGCTGCTCTATTGACTGGCCACTTGTAATCACCCTTGTGGTTTAAAGGGTTGAGGGGTCAGAGGTTATAGTCAATAAGGACACTGGAGACGGTCACAAAACATGCAACACACTTTAGTCCTCATTTTTCATGCCAGAGCTCGATACTGCACATTTATCTTAGTTAGTGGGTCATTTTCTATCAATGGACATCTTACACTGTAATGCTTCCTTGTGACCAAATTCTCTGAAACTAGTTGGAAATGTTTGTTTCTACTTCAGTTAAGATCGGAGTACAATGGCATACTGTTGTATGGTAAAAATGTCATTTATTAGATTTAGTAGATTAATTTTTCCTCCCCACTTTAGGTACCTTTAGGTAGAAGTCAAAGTCAAAGCATGCTTCCTCAGACTGGGTGGTAACAGTGACTGTTCACCTTCATCCACTTCAGCACTGGGATTTTTCTTACTCTCTGGTGTAGAAAGGCGCAGTCAAATGGCCAACAAAACAAATGAGATTTCCCTACATTAGGAAAACATGTAATCACATTTCCCATGTTGGTACTCTATGTGCTGCATTCTGTTGAAACTGGAGCCGGAGAGGAACCATCGGGTCACAGTGCAGCTGGGTGCAGGTCTCAATGCCGTTAGCTCTGCATACAGAGACGTTTGCTCTCGCTGATACATCTCATTTAGTGCATCTTCAAACAACATTACAAGTGGAAAAGCTTTAGGAGATCTCTAGCAAATATAAATCCAATTTGTGTTAAAGTCCAATCCAGTGTGTTTTACACAGCACTCATGAAATGAGATGCAACACAAACATTTCCAAGGACTTCAGCAGACATGCTACGAATATGTCATCACATGATCTGCATCCAGCAAGAGAAAAGACACTAGTGATTGTAAAAAAGGGAGTTTAACATTTTTTACATGTAAACTATGCATTCAGAAATCAATTTGAAACCCCCCCACATCTTTACTTATCATCATAATAAAAATGTCTTATTGTTACAGAGTCAAAAGCCAGTTCTAACCTTAAATGATGGGTTTGATATTCAAATTGAAATTCAAAAATACTTTATTGATCCCAGAGGGAAATTAAGTGCTGTGGTAGCTCATATAATTAATTATTTAATGAATTATTGTAGATAATGATGGCTGTGAGCAGGAAGGATTTCCTGTAGCGGTCTGTGTTGCAGCAAACCTGAAGAAGCCTCCGACTGAAGACGCTCTGTTGTTTTATGACAGTCTCATGAAGAGGATGCTCAGGGTTGTCCAGAATCTTTTTGATTTTATGAAGAATCCTTCTTTGCATCATCATCTCCAGATGTTCCACAGTTGTCCCAAGAACAGAACCAGCCTTCTTTATCAGGTTGTTGAGCCTTTTTAAATCCCTGGCTCTGATGCTGCTACCCCAACAGATGATGGCTGAAGAGATTACTCTCTCCACAACAGACTTGTAGAAGATCTGCAGCATCTTGCTGCAAACCTTGAAGGACCTAAGCTTCCTCAAGAAGTAGAGTCTCCTTTGTCCCTTCTTGTAGATGGTTTCACTGTTCAGTCTCTAGTCCAGTCTGCTGTCAAGGTGAACTCCGAGGTATTTATATCTGAGCCAGTAACATTGAATGGCAATAATCTCAAGCAACTTTTCCTAACTAATGATCACATCAGAGACCTTGCAAATTATATAATTCTCAGTGCGGCATTTTAATAACAAGACTTTTAAGTTGAAAAAGTAATCCATAGAAAATAAGCATATTCTTCCTGAGAGTGAGGTTTGTTTACAAATGCTGTGATATGACCCTAAGAAAAACCTTAAATACATGATTAAATTTCCTAAGGGCTTAAATTAACTCATGAACAGACATACAGTATAGGCAATGGACACTATGTGTTCTAGAAAAAAAAATCAAATCAATCTAATTTTATTTAATATGAAATATTTATTTGCATGTAGTTAAATACTACCCTCTAGTGGGCTTAACAGCACTGTCAGACGTTTGTTGCAACCTGAAAGAAAGAGATTACATTTGATGGATGAAGGATATTCAGTAAAGTAATAAGTAATATAATCAATGATAAGGTTATTAAGTTAGTCTGCTGAATCTCTGAGTCCAAGTCTCTAGCAGGGGACATAAAACAAAATAGTGTTTCAAAAAGGATCACACGTCAATGTCGCATATATTTGAATAAGATGCACTGGAAAAGTATAACATATGCCTTATCCACTTTCATGTCCTGTAGGTCTGATCCTGGCTTTTTTGCTTCAGCTTTACCCTGGGTTGTGCTTGCAGTGTGTCATTCAAGAACCATGCTACTTCAGTAGGTGGCCCTAATATTGAAATCAACCCACAAAATTCAAAAGATAAACATCTTGAGGAAGATTGCAGTAATACAGGGCCAATGGTTCCAACAAAACGTTGATTTGTTTTTTCGTAGACATCATTTACCAATTACAGTAACTTATCAGCACATGTTTATGTTGTTATGGTTTCTAACACAAAAAGTAACAATGGACATGTTCAAAGTAGGTCATAATTTTACAACACCTTTGCCAAGGCTAAATGGACATACCAAAAATTATTTTTAAATTGCTCTTTGGATAGCTGTTTTTAAAATCCTAGTTGGACCTAAAAAAAATAAAGTCACTGAGCTAGCCGGAGGAAAAACAAAACCTTGGTGGAAGCACATGCAAAAATAGCAAAGTGTTCAATGCAAAATTTTATTTTGTTATTTTTTAAACAGAGACAGTTTACAATATACATTAATCTCAAGGGGAGAGATGCATTGTACCAGGTTATAGCTCAAGAGCTAATTTCTACCCGTAGTCCCTGGGCAGACTGATGTTAAAAAGGGTGAAGTGCCAAGGACACAAAGACAGAGACGGAGCTCGAACTGGCAACCCTCTAGTTAGAAGACTGATTCTTAGTTGGTTCTCACTTGGTTTGGTTCTGTGGTTCTATTTAACTTCAGCCACTTTCAAATCAGTCTGGTTCAGATCTTTCATTTCATGATATACATAATTATTATACACCGCAATCAACTAAATGGGAGGTTGATGTTGATCCAAAAATATCCCACCCCTTATCCAGCTCAGTAAGTGGTTTGCCTCGTATGATGTGAAAAGACAATGTTTGTGATTTCATTTTCATAAGACCTTCCAGGGAAGGAGGCTCCATGGGTACCTGATAAGCCAATCAGAAAAAAGTTGCATCTATTTTTTCTCCCTCAGTATATTCTTAAAAAATAGACAGGATTCATTGCATTTGATGGAAGAAGGATCGACTGTCCACAGTGTGAACAATTATTACTATTGATAAAATATAAAACCAGGCTGAACATGTTTAAAATTCCAGGTTTTCACCATCTATTTATTGTGTTGAATAAACTTCCTCTTGTTGAGAAATACTGCAACATTCGAGCCTCAAAAATTACATTTGACTCACTCTACTGGGCAATATATATTGACTGAGTGGTTATTCAAACTCTAGTTGAATTTGTATTTTTCTTCTTTGTTTTCTGTAGTGTTTCTTTAGTGCCAGCTTAACCACCAAATTATTTACACCCTCCATTCACCATCTCTGCCTGCTCTTAGCATTCTCCTCCTTGGTCACGTTCAATTAGCCATCCCCTAAACACTTTTTCTAATCAGACTACCCATAATCTACCCATCACATCTTGATTTAGTGAATAAATCACAGTTGGCTTGTTACTCTTTTTTTTTCCAGACTCTTCCTGTCCTCCCATCGACTCTCCCCCAGTCTCTTTAACTCTGTCCAGAGTTTCTACGGTGACAGTCTCCGCCAGGGCTCCTCATTGGACGTGGCAGCCGGCAATTTGCATGCCAGACTATTTCTCTTCATCATTGGGCCTCTTTCTCGCGATCTCGTTCAGCGTGCCTCGCTCTCTCCTTCCCTATGCTGGAAGAATAGAGAATAACTCAGCAACTGATGGCAGACAGCATGCATGTCCTTGTCCTACAAGGTTACGAATCCATTTCATCTGTGCAAGAGGAGAGTGAATTAAAATAAATGATGGCTGGACATTTATTGCATTCTGGGGGTGAAGGAGGGATTGGGGAGGAGAGAGGCACAAGTTGTGGAGTAATACTTGTGCCTAATACTGAGCCAGGCTGACTGAAAGTTCAATTAAATTAAATTCAATTCAGTTTATTTGTATAGCACCAATTCACAACAGATGTCATCTCAAGGCACTTAACAAGAAGTCATTTCAATACATTTATACAAACATTCCAATCAGTTAAAAAGTTTCCTATTTAAGAAATCCCAGCAGATTGCGTCAGTCATTGGCGTGAGGTTGGGCCCCGTTGATGCAGACTTTCCAACCACAGCAACCCTTCAGCAATCCCTCATACTGAACAACCATGTAGCGACGGTGGAGAGGAAAAACTCCCCTTTAACAGGAAGAAACCAACAGAACCAGGCTCAGTAGGAGCGGCCATCTGCCACGACCGTCTGGGGGTTTGAGAAGACAGAGCAGAAACACAGAAGGAACAGAAGATCTGATATAAGAGAACTTTCTATGTTACAGAAAGTAAAAAGTTAATAACAGGACACAGTGGATGTTCAGTTACTGGGAGGATCATCCCAGGCGATGCCCCCCGTCCAACAGGGCATTGCAGCCAAGCAGGATACCAGACCAGGTATATCTTCTATGGAGAGAAAAACACTGAGAGAAAACAAAGTTAATAGTCGAAATAGCAGAATGTACTGTAATACAACTGGAGATTAGTAGGAGAAAAGGAAGTAGCAGAGTGAAGAAAATTGGTAAGTCTGTCCTCCAGCAGTCTAAGCCTATAGCAGCATAACTACAGAGCTATTTCAGGATGACCTAAGCCACTCTAACTATAAGCTTTATCAAAAAGGAAAGTTTTAAGCCTGGCCTTAAAAGTAAACAGAGTGTCTGCATCACGGACTAAAGCTGGGAGCTGGTTCCACAGGAGAGGAGCCTGATAACTAAAAGATCTGCCTCCCATTCTACTTTTAGAAATCCTAGGAACTACAAGTAAACCTGCAGTCTGAGAGCGAAGTGCTCTGTTAGGAACATATGGAACAATTACACTACCGTTCAAAAGTTTGGGGTCACCCAAACAATTTTGTGTTTTCCATGAAAAGTCACACTTATTCACCACCATACGTTGTGAAATGAATAAAAAATAGAGTCAAGACATTGACAAGGTTAGAAATAATGATTTTTATTTTAAATAAGATTGTTTTTACATCAAACTTTGCTTTCGTCAAAGAATCCTCCATTTGCAGCAATTACAGCATTGCAGACCTTTGGCATTCTAGCTGTTAATTTGTTGAGGTAATCTGGAGAAATTGCACCCCACGCTTCTAGAAGCAGCTCCCACAATTTGGATTGGTTGGATGGGCACTTCTTGCGTACCATACGGTCAAGCTGCTCCCACAACAGCTTAATGGGGTTCAAATCTGGTGACTGCGCTGGCCACTCCATTACCGATAGAATACCAGCTGCCTGCTTCTTCTCTAAATAGTTCTTGCACAATTTGGAGGTGTGTTTTGGGTCATTGTCCTGTTGTAGGATGAAATTGGCTCCAATCAAGCGCTGTCCACTGGGTATGGCATGGCGTTGCTAAATGGAGTGATAGCCTTCCTTATTCAGAATCCCTTTTACCCTGTACAAATCTCCCACCTTACCAGCACCAAAGCAACCCCAGACCATCACATTACCTCCACCATGCTTAACAGATGGCGTCAGGCATTCTTCCAGCATCTTTTCAGTTGTTCTGCGTCTCACAAACGTTCTTCTTTGTGATCCAAACACCTCAAACCTGAATTCATCCGTCCACAGCACTTTTTTCCAGTCTTCCTCTGTCCAATGTCTGTGTTCTTTTGCCCATCTTAATCTTTTTCTTTTATTGGCCAGTCTCAGATATGGCTTTTTCTTTGCCACTCTGCCCTGAAGCCCAGAATCCCGCAGCCGCCTCTTCACTGTAGATGTTGACACTGGTGTTTTGCGGGTACTATTTAATGAAGATGCCAGTTGGGGACCTGTGAGGCATCTGTTTCTCAAACTAGAGACTCTAATGTACTTATCTTCTTGCTCAGTTGTGCAACGCGGCCTCCCACTTCTTTTTCTACTCTGGTTAGAGCCTGTTTGTGCTGTCCTCTGAAGAGAGTAGTACACACCGTTGTAGGAAATCTTCAATTTCTTAGCAATTTCTCGCATGGAATAGCCTTCATTTCTAAGAACAAGAATAGACTGTCGAGTTTCAGATGAAAGTTCTCTTTTTCTGGCCATTTTGAGCGTTTAATTGACCCCACAAATGTGATACTCCAGAAACTCAATCTGCTCAAAGGAAGGTCAGTTTTGTAGCTTCTGTACCGAGCTAAACTGTTTTCAGATGTGTGAACATGATTGCACAAGGGTTTTCTAATCATCAATTAGCCTTCTGAGCCAATGAGCAAACACATTGTACCATTAGAACACTGGAGTGATAGTTGCTGGAAATGGGCCTCTATACACCTATGTAGATATTGCACCAAAAACCAGACATTTGCAGCTAGAATAGTCATTTACCACATTAGCAATGTATAGAGTGTATTTCTTTAAAGTTAAGACTAGTTTAAAGTTATCTTCATTGAAAAGTACAGTGCTTTTCCTTCAAAAATAAGGACATTTCAATGTGACCCCAAACTTTTGAACGGTAGTGTAGATCTCTGATGTATGATGGAGCTTGATTATTAAGGGCTTTGTATGTAAGAAGAAGGATCTTAAATTCTATTCTGGATTTAACAGGGAGCCAATGAAGGAAAGCTAAAACAGGAGAAATGTGATCTCTCTTTTTAATATTCATCAGAACTCTTGCTGCCGCATTTTGGATCAACTGAAGGCTTTTAATGGCATTTTGTGGACTACCTGATAGTAAAGAATTACAGTAGTCCAGCCTTGAGGTAACAAATGCATGGACTAGTTTCTCAGCATCACTCCTGGACAGGATGTTTCTAATTTTAGCAATATTCCGGAGGTGAAAGAAGGAAATCCTAGAAACCTGTTTAATAGGGGATTTAAATATCAAGTCTTGGTCAAAAATAACGCCGAGGTTCTTTAAGTTATTACTGGGGACCAATTTAATGCCATCCAGATGAAGTGATTGACTAATTAGTTTCTGTTTAAGAACTTCTGGTCCAAAGACAGCAACATCTGTCTTGTCAGAATTTAAAAGCAAAAATGTTAGATTCATCCATGTTTTTATGTCTTTCAGACATGCCTGTAATCTACCTAACTGACTGGGTTCATCAGGATTATAGATAAATATAGTTGTGTATCATCTGCATAGCTGTGGACATTTATCCCATGCTGTCTAATGATTCTACAAATTGGGAGCATATATATGGTGAACAGAATTGGTCCAAGCACAGAACCCTGTGGAACTCCACAAGTAACCCTTGAGAGTGTAGAACATTTATTATTTAGATGAACAAACTGGAATCTATCAGACAAATATGATTTAAACCAGCCTAGTGCTGTTCCTTTGATCCCTGCAACATGTTCAAGCCTTTCTAAGAGAATATTATGATCGACTGTGTCAAAAGCAGCACTGAGATCTAACAAAACCAGAACAGACACCAGTCCAGTATCTGAGGCCATGAGAATATCATTAGTAACCTTCATCAGTGCTGTTTCAGTGCTATGATGAGCTCTAAAACCTTACTGAAACTCTTCAAACAGCTCATTACTGTTTAGATGCTCACAGATTTGATTAGCAACAATTTTCTCAAGGATTTTGGATAAGAAAGGAAGGTTAGATATAGGTCTGTAATTCACTAAGTCATCTTGATCAAGGGAAGGTTTCTTGAGTAAAGGTTTAATTACAGCTATTTTTAAATTCTTGTGGTTCCGTTTACTAAGGATAGATTCATCAAATCCAAAATGGGGCCAGGAACCAAATGGAACACTTCTTTAAATAATTTGGTTGGAATTGGGTCCAACATACAAGTTGAAGGTTTAGATGAGGCTAATATTTTTGATAATTCCGAAAGCTCGACTGAATCAAAACAGCCTAAGAAAAAATGAGGAACTACAGTTCTTTCCGATTCTGCCTCATTTACTGAGGAAGAAGTAATCATGTTTGGGAGGATGCCAATGATTTTATTTTTAATAGAATGAATTTTATTTATGAAGAATCCCATAAAATCATCATTGCTAAGAGCTGGGGGAATGGTTGGCTCAACAGAGCTATGACTCTGTGTAAGTTTGGCAACTGTACTAAAAAAAACCTAGGATTGTTTTTATTCGCCTCTATTAATGATGAAAAATATGCTGTTCTAGCTTGTCGAAGGGTCTTTTTATACAGCAGTAGTAGTTATTCCAGGTTAAATAGGAATCCTCTAGATGTGTAGAGCGCCATTTTCTCTCCAACTTCCTAATATTGTGCTTTAAAGTACGCAACTCTGCGTTAAACCAAGGAGTCAGCCTCCTATGGCTAGCCACTTTATTTTTTAAGGGGGCTACACAATCTAATGCCAAACGCAACGAGGACGTTACGCTGTAAACCAGACCATCAATTTCTGAAAGGTTAGAGATAGAATTGCTGCCATCCACTGTGTTAATCTGAGACACTGAAGAAAGTAAGAATGGTACAGATTCTTTAAAAATTGTTACAGCATTGTCTGATAAAGCTCTACTATAATGAAATTTTCTTTCAGATTTAAGATGGTCAGTTAAAGTAAATTCAAAAGTTATTAAGAAGTGGTCAGACAGGACCGGGTTATGTGGGTTGACTGTTATATCCTCACACTCAATACCGTATGTCAGTACAAGGTCCAAAGTGTGTTTACCCGAGTGGGTGGACCCCTGTACTTTTTGAGTAAAGCCAATTGAGTCTAAAATAGCACTAAAGGCTGCATTTAGGCTATCACTTTCAGTATCCACATGAATATTGAAGTCCCCCACTATAATAACCCTATCATTATTTAATACTAAATCATATAAAAAATGTGAGATCTGATCCAAGAATTGAGAGTAAGGGCCTGGTGGACGATACAAAACCACAAACAAAAATGGTCTTAATGTTTTGCAACTTGGATGAGGAAAATTAAGGGTTAGATGTTCAAAAGAACTGTAGCTATCAAATGGTCTGGGACTAATTAGTAAATCAGAACGAAAAATGGTTGCAACTCCTCCTCCTCGCCCAGTATTTCTAGGAATGTGAAAATGTAAATGACTGGAAGGAGTTGACTCATTTATACTGACATAATCCTCCTGCTGCAACCAGGTTTCTGTGAGACAAAGCAAATCAATGTGATTATCACAAATCAGGTCATTTACTAACAAAGTCTTTGAGGAGAGAGATCTTATGTTTAATAAACCACATTTAATAGATTTATTAATCTGTTCAGTCAAAGTTGTATTTATTTTTATGAGATTTCCATAATTTGCTTTTGTTGGCTTAACTTTTGATCCTTTTAATTTTGGCCATGGGCAAGACACTGTTTCTATAGGGTAATGGGTGGGTAACAGTACAGAAGCAGCAGAAAGGTGGGTTAAACTACGACTGCTTCCTGGTCTGGACCCTGGATTGTCAGTGTTTTGGAGGACTAATAAATTTGGCCATATTCCTAGAAAGAAGAGCTGCTCCATCCAAAGTGGGATGGATGCCGTCTCTCCGGATCAGACCAGGTTTTCCCCACAATGTTCCCCAGTTATCAATGTAGCCCACATCGTTTGCAGGACACCACCCAGACAACCATTGATGGAATGACAGCATGCGGCTAAACATGTCGTCACTGGTCCGATCAGGCAGGGGACCAGAAAAGATTACAGAGTCTGACATTGTTTTGGCAAACTTACACACCAAAGCAACACTTATTTTAGTGACCTCCGATTGGCGTAACCGGGTGTCATTACCGCCAGCGTGAATAACAATCTTACTGTATTTACGCTTATCTTTAGCCAGCAGTTTCAGGTAGGATTTGATGTTGCCCGTTCTGGCCCCTGGCAAGCATTTGACTATGGTTAATGGTGTCTCTAATGTCACGTTTCTGACTATGGAGCTGCCAATTACCAGGGTCGGCTTCTCAGCGGGTGTGTCGCTGAGCGGGGAAAATCTGTTAGAAAGGCAGACCGGTTGGTGGTGGCCCGTGGGCTGGGTCCTAGAACTATGCTTCCTACGTACAGTCACCCAGCCGGCCTGAGGTCCCGGCTGCATGGGCTCTACCGGAGGACAGCTAGGGGGTTCTATCCTTGTTGGCTCCGCGCTGGCTAATGGGCTTCGGCTATCTGCTGGTTTTTCAACAGCGCGGAGCCGTGCTTCTAATTCTGATACCCTCGCCTCCAAAGCTACAAAAATATTACATTTATTACAGTTACCATTATCACTAAAGGAGGCAGGGAAGTAACTAAACATCTGACAGAGAGAGCAAGAGAGAATAGAAGAGTTAGAGACAGGAGAAAGAAGAGTAGCCATAGCCGCAATGAAGCTAAGCTAACTGAGCTAGCGAGACCTTACCACCCCAAGAAAAGCTGTGTGAAACACAAGGAGTTCCCAAAACGTAAAGTACACCACCACAAAACGTGTGTTTTAGTGTGCTTGTGTGTTAAAATAACTTAGAAAGGCCTCAGCACAGAGAAAACAAGATCAATTCAAGAGAGTCTGAACACCAAACAGCTCCACGGAGCACAACAGGAGCCCCGTCACAGAGTACCAACCAACACTGCCTCTCAAGTTTGATATTTGAGTGCCACACAATGGTGGAATGGAGAATAAAGACAAAATGAGGATAGGAGAACTGATCACCTCAGAGATAAGTTTTAATTTGCTGTTGAAACAGCAAATAATCATATTCAGACTTAATTTTAACATAAACTCAGAAGTCAAAATACTTTAAAACAGGTGATCACATCTTGGCTAGGCAGAACGATTGTACCGAAAATCAGCTGAACTAAAACAGACTTTTCCTTAAAATTGTAAATCCATATAGAAATCTGAGCATTCCCATGATTCAGACATTTACACTTCTTTGTTTAGCCGTAGCCTCATTTTTCAGTCAAACTTTTATTATTATTATTATTATTATTATTATTATTATTATTGTTATTATTATTATTATTATTATTATTATTATTATTATTATTATTATTATTATTATTTCTATTATTTCAGTTTAATTTATATAGCCTGTCACAGTAATCTGAAAGTAATTCAATAAAGGTTTTTACTTTTTTATTCACTTTGGTACACTGATTTGAAGAACACTTCAAAAAAAATTTACTCACCATAATTTACTGTAAGGAGAAAATTTGCTAAATCTTTCAGGGCTCATTTTCTGTAATATTTAAAAACTGGGTGTAATGTTTTCATCATAAAAAATATGCAATGAAATGAAATTTTAGATAAGACTTGATTATATTTATGATTATCTATCTCCATATTTAATCAAAAGTACGAAGTCAAATAAACTGATATGCAAAGATTAAGTCCAAATCTTCAAAATGCTGAAAGGGCAAAATGCTCTGCAGCCCTTTTTTATTTTCTATGTAAGGCTCAGTTTAAGTTTTTTCTATCCAGATTCAGTTTCAAAAGGTTCAATGTGATTTTTTTTCTTGAAACCAGAAATGCCCAAAGACATCCTTTGGAAACTCAGCTGCTAGTTTATTGACACATCTAATAAATTCAGTAAGTGGTCTTTTCATATGAGGCCACAAAGGGAGGGAGAGAAGAAGATGTGCATATATACAGCTGTACAGATTCTCAGCTTGGCTCTAGTATAATTTTTTTTACCAAGGTTCATAATAAGATCACAGTAATATGATGATCTTGACTCATTTTACCATAAAATACTTAAGTGAAGTAAATAAAAGTAAGATAAAAGCTGAATTTTGATTCATTGTATAATTGTTACATCACTGATTTATTGAATGTTTACAAGAAGAATGTTAGATCTTAGGTAAGTAGAAAAAATCTTTGATGCAAATTATTAGTTTTAAAAAATGCATTTACCCTTAAAATCTTGTGTAGCAGTCAAACTATTTATTTGTTTTGCTTTGAGCTTTGAGTGGAGTCAAGTGAAATATGCTGGGTTGTTTACATTACCAGCATTTATGAGTGCCAATTCTCAGTGTTTGGGTCCCAAAGACTGTTTCATTCAAGTCAACCCTGAAAGACAGAAATATACAGTGAATTTTACTGTGAGTGTCTTTCTTCTCTGTGACAGAAAGACCTTTATGTAATTCTGCCATATAAAACAATGGTGAAGTATAGAAGAATGATATTTGGCAGACAAAAACTCATCCAATTTCCAGTTTCACATTTAAGTAGCTGTCTAAGTTGTCACAAGATGAATTTTGCATTTTTTTCACACATTTCTTTTTCTGCCAAAATATATGTTTAGTAAGAAAACTGAGCTCTATGATAAATGATAAAGATAGTGTTTTGAGAGAAATGCTTGCACAGCTCTAAACTGCTCCAAGGTTTAGTCTGCATGTTCCAAAAATACCTCCTCAGACGGAAAAGATCCCTTGCAATGTGACTTTTTTCCCCTCCTCTGGACCAAAAAGCTATTGATATGTCTGCCTCTCGACACCGCCCCATCTCTCTCCGGACAAGGAGGCTAAATGCTGACTGCTGCTTGCTGCACAACTTTCCTGGACCTCCTCCAGGACACTCTATTGTAATATAGTTATTTTTAGACAAGCCGACACAAATAAATATTTATAGTTGTTTGCAGGTCAGAGGTCTCAATGTACCGCTTACTGGCCGGCAGTGAATAAACTGCAGTATTTAACTATGTAAGCATAAATATGGGGTCGATAAAGTGCTGCAAGAATAAACTGCTCTGACCTGAGATAGTTCAAGCTTGGTAGGTGCCCAAAAAAGCAGACAAGAAAAACTCACATTAATTAAAATTTTGAAAACAAATTAAATGTTAGGCAACTGCACTGTACCATGGAACTGTAAGTATTTGGCCCCTTGCAGATTGCTTTATTGCTTTTGGTCACATTTGAAAACCACAGATCATCTAACAGATTTTAATTCTAAAGCTGGGAAAGCCCTACAGGTCATACTTGCCTCAGCTCGGATCAGTGTTCACGTTTCCACCGTAGGGATGCTGCCATTGTAGCCACCAGCCATTGTGGAGAACAAACAATGAGAGTAACCTTGGTGAAAAACTATGTTTAAAATGAATTGGAAACTAATATATGATATGGACTCATTACATGCAAAGCGAGATATTTCAAGCCTTCATTTGTTATAATTTTGATGAAAATGGCTTACAGATTTTGAACACCCCAAATTCAAAATCGCAGAAAATTACATGAAATCAATGAAACAATGATTTTAAATAGAGAAATGTCGGACCTCTGAAAAGTACAATCATGTATACTCAGTACTTGGTTTGGGCCCCTTTTGCATTAATTACTGCCTCAACGTGGCGTGGCATGGATGCTATCAGCCTGTGGCACTGAAGAGGTGTTATGGAAGACCAGGATGCTTCAATAGTGGCCTTCAGCTCTTCTACATTGTTCGGTCTCATGTCTCTCATCTTTCTCTTGGCAATGCCCAATAGATTCTCTATAGTGTTCAGGTCAGGCGAATTTGCTGGCCAATCAAACACAGTAATCCCATGGTCACTGAACCAGGTTTTTGTACTTTTAGCAGTGTGGGCAGGTCCCAACTCCTGCTGGAAAATGAAGTCAGCATCTCCATACAGCTTGTCTGTGGAAGGAAGTATGAAGTGCTCCAAAATGTCCTGGTAGATGGCCGCATTGACTCTGGACTTAATAAAGCACAGTGGACCAAAACCAGCAGCTGATATGGCTACCCAAATCAACACACACTGGAAACTTCACACTGGACTTCAAGCATATTGGATTGTGTCCCTCACCATTCTTCCTCCAGACTCTGGGACCTTGGTTTCCAAATGAGAAGCAAAATTTGCAGTTCCTTTTTTCTTTAACACAGGTAAGACGCTTCTATGTTGTTTGTTGTTCAGGAGCTGCTTGACAAGAGGAATGCAACATTTGAAGCTCATATCCAGGATCTGTCTGTGTGTGGTGGCTCTTGATTCTCTAACTCCAGCCTCAGTCCCCTCCTTGTGAAGGTCCCCAAAATTTTGAATGGCCTTTTCCTGACAATCCTCTCCAAACTGTGCTCATCCCTGCTGCTTGTGTGCCTTTTTCTTCCACATTTTCCCCCTTCCACATACATTTCTATTACTGTGCTTTGATACAGCACTTTTGGAACTTATTTTGCAATGACCTTAATTGAGGCTTTCCCTCCTTATGGAGGGTGTCAATGATGGTCTTCTGCACAACTGTGATGGTCAGCAGTCTTCCCCAGGATTGTGATTCCTTCTGAACCAGACTGAGAGACCATTTAAAGGCTCGGGAACCCTTTAGGTGTTTTGGATTAATTAGCTGATAAGAATGTGACACTTTGAGCCTAAAATATTGAACCTTTCCATAATATTCTAATTTTCTGAGATTTTGAATTTGGGGTTTTCACAAGCCATAATCATCAAAATTCTACAAATAAAGGCTTGAAATATCTTGCTTTACAGGTAATTGGTCATTATTATATATTAGTTTTACTTATTAAGATAATTATTGAAATAGATAAACTTTTGCATGATGTTCTAATTGTTAGAGTTTCACCTGTATGTTTACTTTTCTAAACTTCAAGGAATAAATTGGTGCTGGCTTAGGCTGTTTTTTTAATGTAAAATATACAAGTAGACCTTTCTCTGTCAGTCGACTGCTTTGCAAAGTTGACATAAAAAATTCAAACCTGAGACATGCATCTACTGTAAAATTCCACAAACCATGCAGCTCCAGCTGCCCTGTGTCTCTGTTATTCATCATACGAGAGACGGGCATCAGAGTCCACAAGTAGACGGTCAACACGCAGAATACAAAAGAGTAGATTTTAATTTTTGAAAGTAATGGTGTAAACCTCTGTGTCTAGGACTATACGGACCCATAATGGATCAAGTTGCACAAGAACATTTTGTCCTTTGCCTTTCTCCGTTTTTCAAAGCATCTCAGTAAAGAAACAAAACAACCTGGGGAATGATCCAATCATCATTTATTTAAAGCCATGCCAACATCAGCTGTCCCTGTTATTCATCTGAGAACAATTAGTAGCTTTACTTGCTTCAACAATGGGTCATTTTGACCTTTCCAACATCGTCCCATTTTGCCAGTAGAGGCTGCGCAAATACTCAAGCAGCTCAAATGCTTGTCATCATCCCTCATCAGCGTCTTGGTAGCTGAGGACGACAGATCAAACGCAGCGCCGACATACATCCAGCGGTCTCTTATGTGTCAGTGAGTGTTTATGGGACACGCAGCCCAGCTTGCTTCACCTTGACCCCTGCAGACTCATCTCTAGCGCCAGCTCTCTTCTTCGTTTTGAGCTCTCTAATCTGACCTCGTCATCCCGGGTCCTTCTGGCCTCGCCTCTGACGGCTGAGTTATTACCATAATTACCCAGGAGGCATTGCAGGGAGCAGGCACACGGCTGAGGCCGCCCATGTTTAACAGAATATTTGGGTGTTTTATCGGCTTTAACTCAGCCCCCGGGGCAGGCCAGAGAGGGTCTGGATGATAAGAAAACCACTCATGTGGGAAATGAAGGGGACCGTTTTACAGACAGAACCAAGAACAGGATGAATTATACTGTTAACGCAGCAGTGGACAGGATGTCATAGATCCTCTAAGACATGGTGTAAATATGCTCATATATTCACTGAAGAACATGAGCTTCTATCTAGAGGAACAAAATACCCAGACCATATATTTGAAAAGAATATGGGGAGTTTTGACCATGTAAATGTTCTGTTTCTGTTGTGTAGGGTTTTCCTGTAGATGGATCAACATGCAGACTCGGACAAGTAATTGAGAGCATGTTTTATAAAAATCCAGTGAACACTTACAGAGAATAGCTGTAGTGGACCGGCAATCACAGAGAATATGAGGAATGTAACAGAAGGAGCCAGCTTTGAAGTCAATAAAATGTGGATTTAAAAATAATTGGTTTTCAAACTAAAAAAGCACCCCATTTAAATTTGTACTTTGAAAGGAAGTCAATAGGGCAAAACAAATCTCAGAAGATATACACATTGCTCCATTTAGGCCTAAATAAAATGAAATTTTCCTCCAAAATACACAACTTGTATGTCGACACAGCCAATGTTGTACCAGACAAAATTCTAAAAACACAGATATCAGGTTACCATGGAGAGTCAAAAGTTCAACTTTATAGAGCTGCAGTTTTGTAAGTTGCTGGAAAACAGTCAAGCATGTGCCCTAAGCCTAAATATACAGCTATTACATAATGATCAAAGCATTTTCATGTGTTAGAATGGCCCAGTCAGAGTTCAGACCTCAGTCCAACAGAAAATCAGAGGCAGAACTGGAAAACTGATGCTTACTGTTTTAATCCAATTTAAGTCAGAGCTCTTTTGCAAAGTAGAATGAGAAACATATTCTTCTGGTTAGAAACAAATCCTAAAAGCCTTGCAGCTTCAACTATAGTTATTCACTACTTTGTGCTACTCCTATATAAAATCCCAAGAAATATGTAGAAGTTTATGTTTCTTACAGGACAATATTTGACAAAGTTGAAGGGGAATAATAACTTTCACAAGGCACATTAAAACCAATCTTGCTATATGTTGAACAAAAAACTAGTCATCTCTATATTCAGCATTTCATTAAGCTTGACAGAAAATTTAATTGTGGACAACTCCACAATTCACCTCAAACTGAATAGTCTAGATTCAATATTTAACTAATAGTTTTTCTTTAAAAGCTGTCTGTAAACCATATCTATATTGCAGGGTCTATGTAGCCAGGAGGCCATGCATATTCATATAGTTAGAAAAAAAAGCTCAGCTCATCCTGCCATACACAGAGCACAGAGGTCATTGGCCTCAGGCCAACAATGCACAGGGAGCCAGAGATTATGTACAGCAAGCACACTTCTGTCTGTTTGTGTGTTTATGCCTAAAAGCTTTTGTTAAATTAACAGTATGATGAAAGAAAAACACACACATTCACACATTCCTTCACCCAGTCACAAAGGTCAGGACATTAGCATTCAAACATACAGCATTTAAACTTTCTAAGTCCAACATAGCTCCCCGTCAAACGTGTCCAAGGTGGCACTTAGCCGTGTGTGTCCGTGTCTTATTATGCAGACCCATCTGTGTGGGGTCAAAGGTCATGGCCAGGCCTGGCAGGAGCTACAGGTGAGCAGATGAGAACAGTAGGAGCTTGGTTTAATTTAGCTAAGCACTACAGGATGCAGTGCGCCGCTGTACCTGGGAAGGACGAGTTGAACTTTTCACACTGTGCATCAGACTCATCACTTCAAATCAGACATCCAGTGAGTAATGGAAACCAATGCAAGCTCTTGACATTAAATCTGCATTTCCTAGTAGCAGCGAAACAAAGGCAAAGCAACATGAAAGCTGAAATCTTCATCTGTTCAGAGATACTGTAATTTTATCTTCCTGATGCACATCCAAGGACCTGCATCCTGTCTAGACTCAGCATGAGGAAGCCAGCACGAACCTGGACCGTGCTGGGTGAGACTATATGTGTGTGTCTGTGAGTCCATATAGGACTGATACCACAATATTGTGTTTTCTTGGTCACACTATTCACATGCACAAATCAACACTATATCTGTGTCTGTGCTGTGGTAAATTGGACCAAAGCACAACCACTTTACTCTGAGTACCCATGTTCTTTGCATTCTTCTTAAATGTATATTGAAAATCCATTCTTCCTCTGATCAGATTTAGAATTAGAAAATTACCTCATTATGGAACTGTGAGTACTTGTAATGCTAAATGTAAATAAAAATGTATTAAGGAGAGTGGGAAGAAGTCAGATCAACTGTTTTCTCTCAAAAGCACTTTTTCCATTTCTCAACATCCAATCCTTGACATGTGCTTTCCTCCTTATCCTTTGGCATTTTGAATATATCTGAATGGGCTTGTGGGTAAATCTGCTCATAAAAAGCTGCAAATCTTTGTCCAGAAAGCATAAAACATTGCTGAAACTAAAGTTACATCACTGAAAATGATTTCATAATGAGCTGAATCATGGAACACTGACAGTGTGTGTCATCAGTCATTCACACAAGGCCTACAATTAGTTATAGCTACAAACAGCACAGAACACAGCAACTGACTCACATGGAATGCTAATCTGGAAATGCTAAGTGTGTTAAGGTTTTGCTTTGACAGAAGTTTTCTGGAGTGTGAATCAACATGCTGGCCGGCTACTGTTTCATATTCATGCAGAGGCCCAATGACACCTTGTCCTTTGTTTTCCAAAAGGCCCTAACTCAGCATATTGCCACCTCCCTAAGACCCAAATGTAAAGTGAACACTCTTCACCTCTCTGACATCAAATTGGCACAATATGCCATCTTATGGAAGCAAGCCATCCATGGGTATGGCATAAAAAATGAAGCTCCATCTGTGAAAACCAAATTGAGACCACTCAAAAATTAAAAACTAGAATTCTAGGAGAAAATACTGCCCTGTCCTTAAATGTCATAAGCTGTTTATATTTCCTGTTTAAAACAACATGTGTCAATTCTGTGTGGAGCACTGTTAATAAATCCTGCTCTAAACAACGTATGTAACGTCTGTTAGCAGCATTACTGCTTAAAAAATCTTTGGAACTCATGTTTGAAGCACTGTTGATAAATTCTGCTTCAAATGGAATGACATCTGTAACTCCTTTTTGCAGCGCTTATAAATCCTATTTGAAAGGCTTTGTGTCAGTCCTGTGTGCAAGAATGTTTAAGCGCCGCATGTTGTTAGTAACTTTATGTATAAATCTGGCCATAACCAGCACATGTAATTCCTGTTTGTTGTGCTGTTTAGAAATACTGCCTGAAGTGGCATGTGTAACTCTTTGGCACTTGTAGGCTTTTTCTTGAATTTGAGAGATGAGAGATTTATTTCTTCTGCATTTTAGAAAATAAGACCAGGTCTATTATGGTCCTCTTTTAGATACTACTGATTGATTGATTGATTGATTGATTGATTGATTGATTGATTGATTCATTCATTCATTCATTCATTCATTCATTCATTCATTCATTCATTCATTCAATCAATCATTCATTCATTCATTCATTAATTCTTTCATTAATTCTTTCATTCATTCATTCATTATTTTTTGGCTTAACTTTCTTTTATTTTTCTCGTAATTCTTCTCAGTCCTGAACAAGAGTAAGTGTTTGATCAGCCTGTTATTCTTTTCAGCACATCTTTGTCTTAATGTCGAAAGATGATGACCTTTAGTGATATTTTGTTTAAAAGATTAAGAAATGTTTCTCTAAAAAAATCTTTCACAGTCATCAGTTTTTTCTCCTTATATTTTTGAATCGTGCACAGCTTAATAAATAATTTATTGTAACTGCCCAAACATTTTAAAAATGATGAATGGGCAATGAATTCAAACAGCATACCACATAGTATTAGTCAACCACTTATAGGAATAGAACAAGGCAAATTGAAAATATTATTTTCTTGTATTTCCTAAAAAATTAAACAGTGGCCTGTATTGTTTAAAAATCAAAGACCAATAAATGAATAGATAAATGAATAGATAAATAGCACAGGATTCTAGGTTCTTGGACATAGCTTTGTGTTCAAGATTGCTTCTCACAAATAAATTGAAAGTGTTCTGCCCACTAGTGGACAAAATTAAAATCACAAATCAATGGATCAAATAGAAAGCCTAAATATTTAATTAATTTAACTCAATTTTGAAAATAACATTCAGATGCCTCAAAAACAGTTTTAACAAATTCTTTATTATTCATAACCTGGTATATTTACATACATTTATTGGAATTGAACCAAGATGCCTGTTTTTGCCAGGAAAAGAGGCAGACATCCCTCAAAAAATAAAAACTGTCAAAAATAATAGCAGTTTAAAAATATAATTCTACCTGGTTTCAACAATATATTACAGTTTATTTTAAATTTTCAAGCTGGTCACTCCTAAGACGGTAATATTACCCCCACTCAGAAGAAATATATTGGACCTAAATCTCCCAAGGGTGTAAATATTTTGGGCTTAACTGTAGCTTACAAACAACTATTAAAATTGCAATATATGGAGTTAACTAGTTAGCTTAAGCTCAGGAGCAAGACCACGCTTCAACTCTAGTCGTTTGCAGTAATCAACACTAACTCAACCCACCTGGCCTCCCAGATCTCTTGCACTTCAATTATCAATCAGTGATCTATATAAGCCAGGCTCGCCTCATGTTCAATGTCTCACGTTCGTTTCACAGCCCTCCCTACCCGACCCAATCCGTGGTCTAACTTCAATCTACTTTACTGCTCCATACCCTCAAGTTTCATCCCCTTGAAACCACTCCTTTCATCCTGTCCCTCATCCCTTCGACCCTCATCCCTTCGACCCTCATCCCTTCGACCTTCATCCCTTCATCCCTTCGACCCTTCCCTCATCCCTTCGACCCTCATCCCTTCATCCCTTCGACCCTTCCTTCATCCCTTCGACCCTTCCCTCATCCCTTCGACCCTCATCCCTTCATCCCTTCGACCCTTCCTTCATCCCTTCGACCCTTCCCTCATCCCTTCGACCCTCATCCCTTCATCCCTTCGACCCTTCCTTCATCCCTTCGACCCTCATCCCTCCGACCCTCATCCCTTCGACCCTTCCCTCATCCCTTCGACCCTCATCCCTCCGACCCTCATCCCTTCGACCCTCATCCCTCCGATCCTCATCCCTTCGACCCTTCCCTCATCCCTCCGACCCTCATCCCTTCATCCCTTCGACCCTTCCCTCATCCCTTCGACCCTCATCCCTCCGACCCTCATCCCTTCGACCCTCATCCCTCCGATCCTCATCCCTTCGACCCTTCCCTCATCCCTCCGACCCTCATCCCTTCATCCCTTCGACCCTTCCTTCATCCCTTCGACCCTCATCCCTCATCCCTTCGACCCTCATCCCTTCGACCCTCATCCCTTCATCCCTTCAACCCTTCCCTCATCCCTTAGACCCGCATCCCTTCGACCCTCATCCCTTCATCCCTTCGACCCTTCCTTCATCTCTTCGACCCTTCCCTCATCCCTCATTTCTTCGACCCTCATCCCTTCGACCCTTCCCTCATCCCTTCGACCCTCATCCCTCATCCCTTCGACCCTCATCCCTTCATCCCTTCGACCCTTCCTTCATCTCTTCGACCCTTCCCTCATCCCTTCGACCCTCATCCCTTCATCCCTTCGACCCTCATCCCTCATCCCTCATTTCTTCGACCCTCATCCCTTCGACCCCTTCCCTCATCCCTCCATCCTCATCCTCTACCTCTCGTTTTAGCTTATTTACAGTTCTAGCCTCTCCTAACATCTCTTTCTTTCAGGTTGGTCTGGGGGGTCCTGAGCAGGCAGAGGAAGACAAAACTCTTGAAGACTGCACCCCCACACTGAGTCTACCTCCTGGCTTCCTTCGTCACGTCTCCCCAGACTTCCATTCCCGCCGTCCACTCAATAAGCCTTTAATCTCTATTTTTGATGCGTGGTCCTTGCTAGTGAAATAACTGTAGTATACATGTAATGTATGCAATACATGCCACCAGGTTCTTTGATGTCTTTACTTTAGTTCTTTAAATTATCTTTAACTTAAAATAAATTCTAGCACAAATTCTTATAATAGAAGTTAAAACAAAAAACATATATAATCAAAAAAACATTATGATAGTATTAATTTGTCAAAATACAAATTAGGTATTTTTTCTGTTACTTATTAGACTAATAAATCTGAAAATTGTATGAGCTGTTCCGTCTGCAAATAACTATGAGTGTGTCTTAGATGACAATATGAGGTCCAAAAATATAAAACTTCAGACACAACAAGAAAAAGTGACAAACCTGAGCTGAATTTAAATGATCTCACTTTAGGTCATCGTCTAGCCGGCGTGGTATTCCTATCCTTATTTTCATGTATCAGGACAATTGATGACTAACACAGATGGTGGACCAATCAAACGCTTCGTTGAAGTTATGTGGCTATGACATATACACATCATTGCCTCCTCTGGTGTGGGTTTTAGGGGTCTCCTGTTAGCATTCTTACTCTGATACGTCCCCTCCTATGAGTCATTGATTTGTTTCCCCCAGACAAGGCGGGCTTACTGTGCCGGCCCGTCTGCAGAAAGAGAAATCTGGCAGGAAGTTGCTTAGTATTTGGGCTTTGTCTGACCCTGTCTAGCCAGTCTTCAGTCATCTGAGTGTGTGTTTTCATTTCTGCTTCTTAAAGTTTGATTCTTGACTAAATTGTGAAGTCCTATGTTACATTTTGCATGGGGCCAACAGTCTTTTTGAAAGGTAAAATATAAAGGTTTGGAATTAAATTAAGGAACTTGTGTTAAGCATGTAGTTTTGATAATCAAGCTTGGAAACATTTGACAGACATTTTGTTGAGGTCAAATACTACATCTGCTGTTCACATCTTTGACAAACACAATCAGCACAAAAGTGACCTACATATCCCCCTGTGCGGCTACCAGCATGTGTTTTTTGTTTTCAGCCCTCGGTCTGCAGCAGCATTCCTTTTCCGTGCGTATTGCCAGACAGAGAGAGATTGTCGGAGAGTGACTCACTAAAACCTGACCCAGCAGTGAGGTAATCAGTGGTCGACGCTTGGAGTAAAAGTGAACTTAGCTGGTGATGTCTGGGATGTCTGGGATCGCGTCTAGGAATCCCCACAGGGATGGGAATATTGGTCTCCGAAAAAGAGAGGTTTTCCTCTTCCATTCAGTTGGTTGTAAACCTCATGATGATGTGTACCCGGCCTCCCGGCTCAGAACCATGACAGAATTGTCCCCAATTCACTTTGAGCACTGAAAATTAAAGTATCTATCTATCTATCTATCTATCTATCTATCTATCTATCTATCTATCTATCTATCTATCTATCTATCTATCTATCTATCTATCTATCTATCTATCTATCTATCTATCTATCTATCTATCTATCTATCTATCTATCTATCTATCTATCTATCTATCTATCTATCTATCTATCTATCTATC
Organism: Valencia hispanica; assembly: GCA_963556495.2. Taxonomy (NCBI): domain Eukaryota; kingdom Metazoa; phylum Chordata; class Actinopteri; order Cyprinodontiformes; family Valenciidae; genus Valencia; species Valencia hispanica. The sequence goes on from OY747719.1 coordinate 27,276,018, forward strand.
TATCTATCTATCTATCTATCTATCTATCTATCTACAGGGAAAAACAATAGCAGGTGGAAACAGTTAGAAGAACAGTGATGCTTATCATTAACTTAAATTTTTTCTAATTAGGTGACCAACATTTGTTCATAAATTTTACGCATTTCACATCACATGCATTTCACAGCTTAGCTTACAATGATGTCAATACATCCTGGTTTTGATACATTTTATGTAAATCCTGGAGATTTTATAAAGTAGACTTTCTTCAACTATTGCAGATGTCATGAACTGGTATGCAGCATCACCTGGTGGCTTAATGGAGAACTGCCAAAAACCGGCCAAAGCATTAAGGTCAAGAAACCCTTGGATGGTGTCATGTTATATATCTTCCTAGTTTAGCTGCTCCTTTTGAGGGGTTTACCATACTGGAAAATCTCCCTCTAACTGTTGCATTCTCTGTCACACTAACCTTCAGCATATCCTCCCTCACTACATCCTTAAATATGGGGTCTGCAGTTTGACACATGTAAGGGACACAACAAACGTGGAAAAAGATGCTCTAGCCAGATGAGACAAAAGCTGAACTCTTTGGTCGACATGTAAAATGCTATATATGGTGGAAAACTAGCATTCTCAATGCATCATGTTCACAATAATTATTATATTCACACATGGTGGTGGCAGCATCATGGTGTCGGGGTTCTCCAAACTAGTGTTTTCTGATCATCACTTGTTTTCATAATCGAACAACTTATTCCCATTTCTTCATGGTATTTTTCATCAACTTTATCCTTTTTGTACTAAATGCATATCTCTATGTGATCCTTATTCTTTAATAATTGGTTGAAAAGTCCATTACCTTCTCTTTTGCACTTCTCTCCATCTTCAGCAGTGGTTCACCTAGACCAACTGCTTTTCCACTCCAGATCCTCTTCCTACTTACCTCTCATTCCAGTCCTAATGTTCCTCTACACTTCCATATTTATTAACATTCCTCTTTGGTCTCTCATTCCTCCATTTAACAGCTTCTGAAAGTAATCCTTACATTTTCTCAAAATGCTCTCCTCACTTGTTGGCAGATTTCTATCTCTATCTTTAATCACCCTACAGCACATCTGCTAACCTTTAACCTTATCCACTTGATAGAATACCTTTCTTTCTATTTAGTGTTTAGCCACACATACTCGAAACAAAAACCTCGATTTCTTTTGTCTTTTGTGTCTTTGATATTATCCTCATATCAAATTTATCTTATTGTCATCTTTCCTTGGTCCATACCTTTAGAAATGTATTTCAGTTAAATCACAGAATTTTTTTTTTAACATTTCGCCTTGTCAAAATTAAACAAAATCTTCCTCAGGAACAAAAATCTTAACACATACATATTTTAATGAAAGTAACATTTATAACAGAATCTGTATCACAAATGTCCCAAGTTCTAAGAAAAAAAGTTATTTGAAACGTTTCCAAATATCCAGGGCATCACAGTGTGCACGGACGACTTTGGGAGAGTGGCTGACAGAAACCAGAGGCCTTGGTGCTGCTCCTAAAATAGCTTCACAATGGCAGTGAAGACATCTCATTCCCTCTTCTTTTTCTGGATCGTACAAACACTCATTTCAGTCCATTTTAGGTTTTGGATCGCAGGCGCAACAATTAAAAGATCAAGTTATGAATGAAGAGATCTCAGCCAGAACTTGAAGTGGTAACGAGAGAAACCAGTGTTCAAGGAAAACTGTGACAAATGTGTCCAAGCTAAAGGATGTGGAGGAGTTTCATTACTGACTAAAAGCTGCAATGTGTTTACCTGCTCGAGCACCACAGGAGAGCTCTGTCAAGCAACAATTAGAGCAACTTGATGAACTACTTTTCCAAGCTCATTTGTTTACAGTGACTCTAAATATGATAGAAACTTATCACAGATTAAGAGACGATTATGTTTCACATTTTGGTGAAGATAAAGAAGAATCAGGCTGTGAGACTTACAGAACGTTTAACAACTCTTTCACATTTCGTCACGTTAAAATCACAAACTTCACAAACTTGTGCTTTGTAAGGATTTAATGTGAAAGGCCAACAGAAAGTAGATTATAAAATGGAAAAGATATTATACTCTCTTTTATTTTTTTAACAAACAAAAATCTGAAAAGTGGGGAGAATTTATATTTATTTTCCTTGAATTTGCTCTTATCAGAACCACATTTCAAAATCTACTTTTTCACATCTTTCTCCACTAACTTTCCATATATGAATATGTGCCCATTCTTTTAAAAGCATCTCAAGCTCAGTCAGATTGGAGTTGGGACATCTGTGAACAAGTTTTGCCACATATTCTCAATTAGGTTTGAGTCTGGGTTTCACCAATCATCTCATGCCGTTCTTATTCTTCATCTTGCCACTCTTCTATAAAGATGTTAATCGATTCTCACATAGCAGCTGTGAATCTTAACAGGTCCTCCAGAATTACCATGGGCTTCTTGGCTGCTTCTTCGGTTAATGCTCTTCTTGCCCAGCCTGTCAAATTAGGTTAATGTTTTTGCCTCAATACATTTTTCAGCTATGGGATAATCTTTCCATCTTTGGTATGATGGATTGAACATTGCTCTGTCAAATTTTTAAAACCTGGGATATTGTTTTCTAACCTAAGCCTGCTTCCAACCTCTGAGGCCTTCACAGAACTCCCATACTCCTGCTGATATTAAATCCCAATACAGCTGGTGGCCCTGCATTTTATTTATGGGTACTATGGTAAAGGGGGATAAATACCACACTTTTCAGATTTTTAATTCGTATAAAAAATCAATCTTTTGGGAAACATTTATCATATTCCTTCCACTTTAAAATTATGTCTTACTTTATTTTGGTAAATTAAAATGCCAATATTACACATTAATGTTTGTGGTTGTAACGTGAAAAGGGGGATGTGAATACTTTTGCAGGGTTCTGGATGAATGAGCAGGCATGAAACATTGTATACTACACACATATGCACCATAAAAACTTAAAACAAATGTTTACCATATAAAGTTTGGACATCATATTAAACCATTTCTGGTATGCAAACTGCCAGGCAAAAGCAACATAGTGAAATGCTGAATCCCATGTTTGGGTGCGGGGCGTCCGGAGGCTGAGCCAGTCTGACCTTAAATAGGTTTGAAAAATGTGGATATGCCTGAAGAATTGATGAAGGACGAAAAAGATAAAATAACTCAGAGGACTGCAAACAAACCGTCAGACATTGAGACAGAAAAAATGACATGTGGACAGTGGCTGCAGAGGGCATGGGAAAAATCTGTGCTTGCAGCGAGGAGACATTGATTCTTTTGACTGAAAATACAAATGTGTTGGCAAAGATGTCTATAAAGTGAGAATTGCATTGGAAAACTAGATTTTATTTGGTACTGCTTGGAACAATTAAACTGCAGATGAAGTAGAAAAGGGATGCAGCAAATTGTCTTTCTGAGATTTTTATTTCCGAACTTCATGACCCATTTATCATCAAGAAAAGGCTGAAAAGCTCAATTGTAAAGTCAACTGGAGCATCTAAATCCTACTACTCCAAATGTATAATTTCTGATAAGTATGTTTCAGGTACAATTTTTTGTACTTTCATCAAAAACCTTTTGTTTTTAATCTTGTCTGCTGCGCAGTGGTAGATATACAACAGGTGGCAAAGGACAGTTTTTTTTCAAGAATTCAAGAAGGATCTTCAATTGAGTCCCACAATACACAACAACTTAACATAATATTTAAACTTAGGAGTAAGTTGGGATGCTTTAGGTATTTTGCTATATTTTATAGGTAAGTGTATCTGTTTTTTTGTGAATGTCTTGGTTTAATTTGTTATATATACCAACAAATTGCATTTTCAGCCTAAATATGGAGCAAAAATTTATTTTGTTTAAACTTTGACATTATTGCCTCATGTAAAAAGTCATTCTAAACTCACTGACTACTTCATCTGGTACACCTTGGTAATGCCCGTTTGGTCAATCTATCTACTTTTCAATTAAATTCAGTTTATTTATATAGTGCCGATTCACAACTGATATCATCGCAAAGCACTTTACATGAAATGTCCTTTCAAATTAATCATGCAAATATTCCAATCAGTTTAAAAGTTTTCTATTTAAGGAATCCCAATAGATTGCATCGAGTGATTGACTTGAGGTTGTGCCCCACAACTTTCAGAACTGCTTTAAAGCTTTATGCTAGAGATCTTGGTCCATACTGGCATGATAACATCATGAAGTGGCAGTAGGTTTTTTGGCTGCACATTCATTATAATCTCCCTTTGCACTACATCTATTTAGTCAAGATCTGGTGACTTTGGAGGCAGCCGGAGCACAGTGAATGAAATATCATGTTCAACAAATCAATCTGGGTTGATGTTAAATTTGTGACATTGTGCATTGTCCTGTTGCGAGTAGCCATCAGAGGATGGTTGAGGGATTGTGGTCATGAAGTGATGGACATGGCGAGCGACAACACTAATGTTGGCTGGGTGTTGATTTCCAAGGGATGCTGAGTTTGCACACCAAAGAGAGTCAAGGAAACATCCCCCACACCATGACACCACCAGTAGCCTGAACTGTTTCAGCTGTTTCAACTGATTTAAGGGAGTATGGATCTATTATTTCAAGTTGTTTAAGTCAAATTCTGACCCTACCAGCTCAATGTTGCAGCTGAAATCAAAATTCAACAGACCAGGAAACGTTTTTCTGATCTGGTATTGATTTTGGTAAGTCTGCTGTAGCCTCAGTTTCCTGTTCTTATTCAACATGAGTGTTACCCAGTTTGGTGTTCTGCTTACAAGTTCCACGTGTCATGCATCCAGACATAGTATTATTCATACCTTGTTTGAGAAATTATTTAAGCTACTGTTTCCTTTCTGTCATCTCCACCAGCACATTCTCTGACCTCTGACATCAGCAAGACGTGTTCATCCACACAAATGCTGCTCACTGTATATTTCCTTTTTTTGGACCATTCTTGATCATTCAGAATTACTATGACTGATTTCAGACCTACCCAGAAAGACTGAATGATGAAACTGAAGGCACTTTAATTTAGTACTGTTTTAAGGGTGTACATCTTCGGGCAACTAGATTATTACTTTTCTTTTTACATTTTTCTATCTAACACTAGTTATTTTTGTTGATTTGTACATTTTCTGTTACTTTAATGGTGGTAAATGTTTTGATCATGATAATATTTCCTTTTAAATAATAATAAAAATGGCTTTTTAATAAGTGTGACACCTTGGAGACCAAACGAATTGACTAAATTACTGCAGTTTAAAACTTAAAAACTTAATTTAGACTGAAATTTGCTTAAATTAATAACGACATTTTGTAAAAAAAAATTATTTTCTATATAGGCATCAAAAACTAAGTCTTTTCAAGACCGAAAAAAAAAAAAGAGGGATGTGAGGAATCCGGGTGGACAGTTTTGTTCAGTAGAGGGCGCACTACCAGAGAGATTAAACCAATATTACAAGAAGACAATTAGAAGACACATCATCACAAACCTCTGTATCATGTAGCATCAGAACATCATATAAAACACAGCGAAGTGACCCCAAGACCAGATCTAGATTGCAGTCGGCGCCATGCTAAACTAAATCTTCAAGGACATGTTCCTTCTAAAGCTGCCTGTTTTATATCACCAGGGAATACAACAGCTGCGTAATTTTATCAATGCCTCTCTCTCTCTTTTTAAACACATTCAGTATTTCAGGCTCTGTGAGTATGTCAGTGGGCCCCTGTTGTGATTTGTGCGCTCCCATGTGCCTGCGGTCCCTCCTCCATCAAACGTCAGAAAGCAGCGGCAGCCTATAAAGCTCAAATGAAGCCATATCAGCAGCTCAAAGTCGCATATACCTCGTTAACCTGACAGCCTGCGGTCAGCCTGCATGGAGAATAAAACTTGATGCTCTGAAATTGAATGACGCGCGACAACCCAAGCCCTAGGAGGACTGCAATTTGATGGACTGAGCAGAAGAAATCAGCAGGAAAGTCTTAACAGATATTTGAATCGGATGAATAAATAATGGGCGAACTTAAATTCGGATTTGCACAAAGGGGAGTTAGTCAAGACGTTAGTTATTAGAGCTGGAAAAGAAAAGAAGCACCAACAGAGGTGATTTAAAGGTAGAGGCAGTCCTCTCTGTGACCCTTCACATTTCAGCTCCCAGAGCGAAACAAATGTGGACAGAAAGATGCATTTGGGCAAGGCTCTACTGTTCGTCCTCCTCCTCAACTGCGCAACTCTGAGTTCACCGCTGTCCACTTGTGCCACCGTGGACATCGACCATGTGAAGAGGAAGAGGGTCGAGGCGATCCGGGGTCAGATCTTGAGCAAACTTCGGCTGACGAGTCCCCCGCACTCCCTTGGACCGAGCAAGGTACCCTATCAGATCCAGGCGTTATATAACAGCACGAAGGAGCTTCTGGAACAGCTGGGCAGGGATCGGAAGCAAAGCTGCGGCCAGGACAACACAGAGACAGAGTACATCGCCAAAGAGATATACAAATTTAACATGTTGTACGGAACGTCAGACAACAGTAAGTTATTTCCTTTTCAAAACTTTCCCATGATCTTCACAGTGCGTAATTACGCACAAAAGGAAGGCCGTTCCAGCACTGACTGATTCTTTTATTCCTACTAGTTTGTACTTTCTACGAAAACATACCGATTCTATAAAGTTGTATCACTAGAATAGATTTCAATTTAAATGGTAGCTTATTGCTTTTCAAAATGAATGTGAATGAGATTTGATATATAACAGATTATACTTAGTGAGATATTTAAAGCGTTTATTTCTGCTCATTTTTGACGGATCACAGCTAACAAAAACCTTGCTTTCTGGTTCTTAGAAAATTAGAATATGACAAGAGTAATGCAAAACGACATTTAATAGAGAAATGTTATGGTTTACAGGTTTACATAGTCATGGATAATACTGCTGACTTGGCAAGTCTTCAAAAGAGCATTGCTGAAAGAAACAGGCTCTTCTCAGAGTGTAGGATCCAAGCAAAAAGGTTGAGTGGAAAGAAAATGTGTACTAGAAAAGGTGCAGATGCACTAATGAAAACGTAAAGTAGATTCAATAGTGTGATGGTTAGAATCAGTCCTTTAACAGCCAACAACACAGGCATGTTCAGACTGTAAAATTACAGTTTACAGTGACGAATCTTCCGAAAAGGACTATTTCAACCAAGAAAATATTGTAATTGCTGTGGGTTTTGAATTATTAATGACACCAGAGTTTGAACAGCAGAAATTTTAACGAACGCACTCAGGGGCTGGTCAATCCAACACTCTTCCAGTTCACTCACAGTACAAAAAACATGCTGCTAAGCCCCTTGGGAAATAAGGTTAAACTAGATTTTTGTGCGCTAAAGGCAAACTTGATGATATATAAGTTGTTTGAGCTTAAGCACATAATTACAATAAAATAGGGCCATTAAAAAGTACAGTTTACCCAGAATCCAGAATTCATGTTAATAAATGACACATGTTTAACTGATATAAAGTTAGGCCTTATCAAGGCTTTATTAAGGATAAAGAGAAAAAGAATTGGACAGTTGTTAGGGGTTACAAAGTTACTGTATCTTTTCAGATGCAAGTACATGTTTCATTTTTTTGGGAAATCAAGGTCACAGAGTCTGGTGAAAGAGAGAAGAGGCACAAAATCCAACTCGCTTGGATCAGTGCACAGTGTGACACTTCCACAGTCAGTGATGATTTAGGGAGCCAATTCATCTGCTGGTGTTGGTCTGCTGTGTTTTATTGAAAACAAAGTCAGAGTGGCCACGAAGCTTTAGAGCACTCCATTTTCTTTTTGCTGAAAAGTTGTGTGAAGATAATTTCATTTCCTAGCAGTACTTGACTCTGACCCACACTGGCCAAAAAACCAACACCCGGTTTAATGAGTGTTTTATCACAAAGAGTGAGCAGCCAGCAAACTAACCTGACCTATAACATAGAATCTTTATAGGGTATTGTCAAGAGAAAGATGAGGGACACCACAGTTACGCAGATGACCTGAAGGCCACTATCAAAGCAACCTGGTCCTCCTTAACACCTCAGCAGAGCCACAGACTGATCGCCTCCATTCCATGCTGCATGGATGCAGTAATTCATTCGGACCAAGTATTAAGTGCATTTAGTGTGGAGTACAAGTAAGGTGACATTTATGTAATAAAAATGTATAATTTTTTTAGGGTTATATCTGATATCTTTATCATTGGAGAAAATGTATATACATACTGTTCATCCTTATTTTGAATGACGTTCTAATTTATATTTAGAGACCCTTTATTATGTTTTCTATGAATAGTGCAAACCAGATAGAATAAAATATTAAATATATGGTAGTATCGCATTCCTCTGTAGGCATAACATAAGGCATAAAGTAACCTATCAGCATTCTTGTAAGTATGTAAATTTGTTTTATCTGTCCTTTTATTATTTATTTTGATGTTTTTATTGAAATTCCTCCTTAAAATGGGAATTTTCTTTGTCCAAATCTTTCAAAAGTTGCTTTTTCGCATAATGTTTACTGATTCCAACTGATCCCCTTAATGCGTGTGCCTCTTGTGATGTAATCAACCAGAATACACACATAGTAGATTTGGCAGCTTTTTTCTTCTGCATGCTTTTAAAAACATGTTTTGTGAAATGCTGCAGTGGAAATATATGCTTCTTTAACCAGCTGTGTTTTAATGTTAGCACTCATTTATTGATGGGGGAAAATACACCACTGGACAGTGCATTTAAAAACTGAAGAGGGAGCTAGCAAATGAAAGGAAATGTGCTTAACTCCTGTGCTTTCCCACCTGTTTTAACTCTGAACCAGGAAGGTCAGTCCTCTTTCCCCTCGTGTTTTTCCCCCCCTCAATGGATTATGTTCCACCTCCCAGATGTTACCATTTCCTTTCCAGTAAGGCCCAAATGAGAGGGACATCTGCCTCGGCGGATGGGGATGCCTTTAGGGGAAGGGAAAGTTAACAGAGGTGGACAGGAAGGGTTGGAGACTAGAGGGGACCCTCCTCATTAGCCTGGAGAGAGAGTGCCCGCTCTCTGTGAAGTCCTCATATATTCACAGACACACTGGTGTTAAGGTGGTGCTCAAAAAATGTGTCTTGGCCTGATAATTACACACACAGGTGGTCTGTGACGGTGAGATTACCTCACTGGGTGAAACAGAGCCTTCAACGTGTCCTCCATTATGCCTTCAATTTATTGCCAATTTAGCACTAAGTATGGTTTCGGTGTCGTGTTTATAATGAGCTTTACTTTGGATGGGACCAATTTGTTAAAATAATCAGAAAAGGCTGTTTAAGCTCATATTCTTCTTACTCCACATATTTTATGCCAAGCTTAGATAGTTACCATCTATTTTTCTTTATAGAATAAAAGGCATGGAAATGGAAAACTTGTGGAAAGAAGGACACGTGTCTGTGGTCTGACTGAGAGAGTAGAATAGGATAATAAATGCTGAAGAGAACCTCATGGTCCAGAGCAAAGCCAAGCTTATTGCATCACAGTGCCTTTGAAATCAACAGGTTTTCCTGAAGTCTAATTTTCCCTCTGTAATGTTCTGGTTGGAATCTTGCTGAAGTGATTTGGACCAGAAATACCAAACAGTAGAGTCCTGCTTTCAGAACCTTAGATTAGCTTCAGGTAAATTTATGTTAAACTAATTAACAAGTAAGAACTGGACTTTATTTTAGCATAACTGCATGTTAACAGCTGAAAAAAGAGAAAAAAAGAAAGATTTAATTTAGGTTTCAACAGAGTAGCTATTTTCTTGTAGCAGTTTCCTGTCTTGCAGAGGTCAGCACACATCTGCTTTACTTGACTTGCTTGTTCTCTTGTCTTACAGAATTAACTTTCTGTGTCAGGTCACATCATAAGGAAAAAAGAAGTTATGAATCAGATTTTAAGACGAGTTTAAAAGGAATTTAAAATAGTCAATTATAGACTGGGAAGTGTTTCAGTGTATTTATTTTATAAAAAATGTTTATGGTAACAATGAGTGTAAAGCCGTTCATTATTTGTTTGTGTAAAAAAGTCAATAAGTTTATACTTCCTCTAAAAGTTTATTCATTTTCAAAATATCCAATTTTCTAACTGGAAACCTAAACTTTCTCATTACTTAATTTTTCCCTTTTGAATGAAAATTATTTTTAATACAAATTCTGTCTACATTTTTTAAAGAAAGCAGTAAAACAGTCCCTGAACACAGAGGCTGAAGTAACTTGTAACAATCTTAGTGGTGAAATGAACTGCGCTTCATTACAATTAACCTTCTAAATCCCTCAATAATCCTGTTCTTTTTACTTACAACTAACAAACCAGGAATTGTGTTGAAATAACTAAATAATTATTATTTTGTTATAAAATAGAATTCTATATCACGAATAGAATATTACATCAGACCAATAAATAAACATTTTAATATAAAGTGTGGGCTTCATGAAACATATGTTTAATGCCTGCCTACAGATTATTTTGAAAAGGTACTTTTAATCTGAGAAACAAGCCTGATCGGGAAGCATATTATAATTTATTGAATAGGACTGTAAACATATACAGCATAACTCTGGAACTGTTGATTCTGTAAGACTTGCTTAAGTAAAACTCCATCATTTAGATTAGAAAGATGAGGAAGTTGCAGGTAAGAAATGAGCAGGGATTCTTCAACTTAGCTATTCATTTCAGTTGATTGCAGGTACCGTTGACCAATTTCGATTGTAGTGCACATCAGCCTTATTTTTTTTGGAAAAATATTGATCAGTTTCTGTGTAATAAGCCTGCAAGACATTTCCAACAGGATGGCAAAGCTGCCTATCACTTAAAAGGATTTGTGTTGTGTAAGCTCAAATATCTTAAAGATCACACAACAGTCATGCCATAACAGACCCTAGCTTTTGGACCTGTTCTTATTAAACATATGAAGGGTTGAATTATGGGTATGTGGTATGCACACCAGTAATGAGCTTTACCTTTTGCAACCTGAAATTTGGTCAAATCACTTAGATCTTTAGATAGAAATCCTTAAACTAAATAACTAATAGTGAACTATCTTAAGCTTCATATAGTATTTTTGTGATCTCCTGATATTGCACTCACACATTTAATTTTTCCTTTGTTTTTTCACTAGTATAACAATATATTTTAAGTCTTAAGTCTATAAAACGCTATTTCTTCAGCACAAAAGATGAAAAACATCATCAATATAACTCCCATATGGGCCTCTTGAGTTGAGGTGTTAATCATAACTTGCTTAAAAAGAACAACCAGATCAGTTTTGAATACTTATCAAACAATGAATATGAATACCAATAATTTTTTGTTTGTTTGCTTTTTTTTTTGCTGTGGGTTTTTTTCTCAGATAGTATGGACACCGAGATGGAAAGTAAAGGGAAAAAAGAAAGAAGACAAAGAGAGGTAGGAAAAAAAGTTAGGAGGGAGAGGGTAAGATAGAGAGGAAGGGGAATAAAGAAAATACAAGAAAACACCCTAGTCTGCTTCTATACTTGCAGGACGGCAGAGAGAGGAAAAAAAAAACAATGATAAAACAAACCAAACAATGCAAACTGAGAACTACACAACCACAACCCACAAGGAATCAACCCAGACAAGAAGAAGATCGAAGCCATAGTCATCCAAAGGACCCCCAGAGCACAGCAGCCCCAGGTGGACCAACGCAGGGCTGATTGCACCCCCCAAGAGAGGAGCAGAAGAGAGCCCCAGGGGAACATCCAGCAACTACAATACAAAAGCCCTAGGGGGGCCGCAGCAACGGCCCATAGGCTCCGCTGGCAGCCGGCTACGTCAGGGCAGATCCAGCCATGGACCCGGAGACCCGAGGGCGCCCCACCCCCCAGCAGAGACCCGACCAGAGATCAACCAACAAGAGCCAAGCTGCAGAGGCCATGGCCAGCCAATGGTAGACATACGCCGTCGCCACCCCGAGCCAATCCCCACAGCCGACATCTCAATGCCCCTTCGCCCCACGTCAAAGCGCCACATCAATAGCCACAGCGGACGGACAACATTCCTAGGCCAAGCCCAACCAGCAGCTGAACACCGAACTAAACCAGCTTCTGGTTCTAAGTCCCGCACACTGCAGAGCACCAAGACCAAGCATCCAACCAAGGCCAATCAAACTCACCAATAAACTGACCAAGCACGAAACACACAGAACAGGTGACGAAATAGAGACACCAGACCGGACCCCCGCAGAGCCACCCGACAGCTACCACCAAAGAATAAACCCCCTGCAGTATCCCTGCAGTGCATTCATCCCCACCCCAGCCCACTATGAGCACAATGAGCACCCCAGACACACCCAAACCACCACACCACATGCGCAGCACAGCGGCGGACCAAAACCACCCACCAGTGCATCCTATCTCGGGCCTCCCCCGTCAACAATCCGCCCACAAATCACAAACCAAACCGCCTCGATTGCACCACAGAACAAAAACAATTTCAATTCAATTGAGTACTTTTGTATATTTTCAGATTTCTGAAACTGGGTGATCAGATGCACAAAATGTACATTGTTGTTTGAATTTGACTATAAAGAATGATTTGAATAAAAACCTGTCAGATAACTAATTAACCTCTCACTCAGATTAAATCACAGGCTAGCATTTGCTCCTGCCTCTCTCTCTGTTTTAGTTTTGAATTCGCAACGAAAATCTTAACAGGCTTTTGGTGTATTTGTTTCTCTAAATTGCTTTCCTTTTACATGCTTCCTTCCTCAGCAAACTTGTTTTCATCCAACAGATTCATGGTACCATGATGTATATTTCAGATGTGCAACTTTTGCCTATTACATCGGCATACTTCCAAATATACATAACTCTCTTAGCTTATATGCTGCTTTGTCAGTTGAAGCATTGATCAAACTCTTTTCAAGAAATCAGGATACTTAAGAAATAGTGGAGCAGTTCACTAAGACTGAATCTGATATCATATATTTGTCAAAACACAATGAAGTTGGGGTGGATCTATATGAGCAAAACACTGAAACTACATAAAAGGCGCTAACGAATCAGGAAGTTGGCACAAAAGGCACATTTCATTACAGCACAAGCTGGTCAGCAAACTACAGGAAAGATTTCCATCTTGGGGGTTTATGTGCACAACAAATCTGGCATATGTCAGTGCCTGGCTTTAGGGAAGTCATCACAATAAAAGCTTATCAGCGGGACTTAGTATAGAAAGCCCTTTGATACACAGATACCATTGAGATGAAGTCATATGACAGTTAAAAAATCTTGGTGTTTCAGTTACAATGTTATCACTTTCTCCAAATATAGACAGAATGTGTATGAGAACCAGTGAGGAATCTTGATAAGAGAAGCAGCCGCCAACCCTTCACTGTGGCATGGAGAACAAAGTGCCAGCGTATTGTATATTGCAATGTGAGGACTCAGTTTTGGGTGTGAGCATGTTCATATACAGTAAAGGGTCCTATATGAATGAACATCATTGATCACATTTAATGCCACCTGATAAATATGTGAGAAAAGTCTTTAAATAAATCCTGCTTTCATTAAAGCAGCATATTTTCATGTTGAATCTTCAAAGCTGTTTTAAAAGTGTAACAGATCTTTACATCACACCTGCTGTTGCCCTGGGGTAAACCAGTAGATCCTGTTTTGCCCTTGACTCTGGTAATTTAATACATCCTGAAGGTTTAGACCTAATTTTCCCAATGAATTCTTAGTGTTAAAGTTTTTTTGTTGGGTTTTGAATAAATGCAACTTGAAAATAAATAGATAGATATATAATATATGATAAATAGATTTTAAAAATACGAGTGGGCCATACTTATACAGAAGTAGTGGGGAAATAGAAAAATTTAGTTGTACCTACTTAAGAACAGATGCTTGAAGCTCTTCAAAATGTGTAAATCTCACAAAAAAAGATAACACTAGAGAAATACTCAAATCAAGTTGACTTTACTTGGCAAATGTATTTCTTACAGGGAAACAGGGAAGTAGATCATACAAAGACAGGTCTTCCTCATACTATGTAATACTATGATGCAAAAAGTTGCAAGAATTTTTTTAGGTAGATCAGGCAGATTACTTTTATCACTGCAACTGCAATATTTGTTGCTAGAAAGTTCAGGCTCATCTGACCATAGCTCTTGGTTCAGGTTCAAGTCCCAGTGGAGTTTTACCTCCTCTTCTTTCAAATGTAAATTTGTGGTGGTGGGACAGAAAAGGCTCTCAAACAACCATCTGGCATGAAGATAACATATTCTGGTTGTTATGATGACCCAGTTTTTGTTAAATATCTCTAACAGTGTGGTTTGGAGATTTAATTATGGCTCTTACAATTGTCTTTACTATATTTTGTGGAAAGATAAATGTAGGTCCTCATCCTAGTGGTCTGCAGCTAAAACTATCTGGCCTGTTTGTCATGTCATATTTATAGCCCAGGGTAACAGAAAGTCATGCATTACTAATTAGAAGCTCATTGAAACACTAATAAACACTAATTTTTTTATATGAATTGTAAAGATACCAATATTTGTGCCACCAATGGCTTAGACAAAATAATTATTTATTATTTTAAGATTGTTTCCTTACTTAAATGTTTACTGTGGCAACAATGACATGACAATAATTTTCCTTAAATCTCATGCTGCAAATCTCAGATGCTTTGTCTGAACTGATAAAGATTTACTCACTTCAGTATTGTGTTTGACCAAATCCACAAATTGATGTAAGAAATAATATCGTTATTTTAATGACATTAAAACGTCTACTGAATCTATATCTGTTTTTTAGTTTCAATTAATGATCTAAATTTCACAGCTTTTTGCAGCTTTTTGAGTGCCTTCAAACATCGATGTAAAAATGTGGGTTTTTGAAAATAAAAAAATGGATATTAGGAAACTAGAAATTTTGCTTTTTAAAATTGTTTTTGGACTTTATGTCTTTTATCTAGAAATATCCAAAGTTCATAATTATTTGCTCTAGTCAAAATATTAAGATTTTAAACTTTTCGATCCCCTCAGTTCCGTTGAAAACTTTTATTGTGAAAAATCATATTGTTTTTTTTGTTGATACTTTACTAAGTTTGTTAAGCATGTTTCCTTTTTCTTAAAAGCCTTATTTTATCCTTTTTTCCTCACCAGATGATCTGCTCTACTGCGCTAAAGGCATGACTTCTAAAGCTTTCCGCTTCAATGTCTCTGCCATGGAAAGGAACTCAACCAACCTCTTCAGAGCAGAGTTTCGAGCCCTGAGGGTACCAAACCCCAGCGCCAAGAGGAGCGAACAGCGGGTTGAGCTCTACCAGGTGCGTAAAGGTAGCATTTCTTTGTCCTTCTACCAATATCAAACGCAAAACTTAGAGTCAGAAATCTGTTTAAGGTTTACGTTTTATTTTACAAAAATGTTGCGTCCATATTTTCAGTCTGTCATGGACATTTATTAACCCCTTAAGTCCTAAAATATGTCTTTCTTCAGCTGGAATAACATCCCTAAGTTCTGCTCCATAACATAGAGGCCAAAATTAACAACCTGCTGCTGTATTTTCAGTAGATACTCAGGGGAGTTTGAAATGATATAAAGTTCCCTGTCCCATGACCAAGTCTTGATTCAATAAAAAAAAACAGCAAACCTCACTCTTTACAGGGGCTTACAGGACAATCCCAACCACCTAAACATTTACTTTTTTTCTCACATTACCAACACAAACTTCAATTTATTTTTATTTGGTTTTGATACAGCAGACCAACACAAAGTAATGCAGAATTGTGAATTGAAAATAAGATTATTTTCAAGATTTACTAATAAAAATCTGAAAATTGTAGCATGCATTTGGAGTCAGACCTCCAGAGTCAAAACTTTTTTTGGCAATTACAGTTGCAGGACCTTTAGGTTATGCCTCTTCCAACTTTCACTTCTAGAGTATGAACCTGCAAGTTATTCTTTACAAAGTAGCTAAAGCTCAATCAGACTGAATGGAAAGTATCTGTGAACATCAGTTATCAAGTACTGCCAGTGATTCTCATTCCTCTCATTCCTTTGAAGCTCTGGTTATTTGTTCAGGGTTTTTATCCTGCTGCAAGATGAACCCCTCTTCTGAATCTCATTTTTTGCAGCATCATGCAACCAGCTTCCCTGTCCCTGCTTAAGAAGAGCATCCCCATAGCAAAGTGCTGCCACCACCATGTTATACATATCACCATTAGTTGTGTCTTATCTTTATGTGTGGCAAACAAATTGTAATCATCTTTATTTAAAAAAATGTATCCAGCAAAAGTTGCAAATTTCTAGAAAAACTTGAAATAAGCCCAACTTTTAATGCATTGGGATAACCTCACACTGAAAAATTTGATTAACAAAAAAAATCTACCTTCATTACATGTTCATAAATATTGCTAATGATTTGCTTTTACAATATCTTTGAAGCAAGAAAATTTAGAACCATAACTTTTCATCACTGTTTTGCAGATTATGAGACCAAACGAGCACATTAGGAAGCAACGTTTCATTGGAGCCAAAAATGTGCCGACCAAAGGCTCTCCTGAGTGGGTCACCTTCGATGTGACTGAAACTGTGCGGGAGTGGCTGATAAACAGAGGTGAGGTCATTGTTATCCGAAAGAGTTTAAAATAGGATGTCATTAATCACTTCTACTGATAGCACAATATTTTCACTGCTCTCCTTTTTATGATTGTTTGGTATTAGGATCTAATCTGGGTTTGGAAATCAGTGTACATTGTCCCTGCCATACCTTCAGTTCAAACGGTGACATCATTAACAACGAAAATGAAATTCTGGAGGTGAAGTTTAGAGGTGGGTTCCCTCAGTTAAGCTCCCACTTATGTAAGTGATTTTGTCAGCGTTTGGTCAAATCTCGTCCAATATCCATTGTGTGAAAAAATAATAGTCATAATATTCATTCACTTTTTAAACTACATGCTATTGATGAAACTCATTAAAGAAGATGCTGTAATGGTTATTAGCTGGTTATAGAGTAGCTGGATCCTGTTCTGTGGTGTAGGTGTTGATGGAGATGAAGAGCAGAGTCGTTTGGATCTCGACAACCTGAAGAAAAATAAGGAACAACACCTTCCTCACCTCATCCTGATGATGATCCCACCCCACCGCATGGACACCCACTCCACTCGCCGACGCAAAAGAGCGCTGGACACAAACTACTGCTTCTCGTAAGATTTCGTTAAGCAACAGAAGGAAACTGCTTGTGAGTTTAAGCTTCACGTGGCTGCTGTGAATTAGCTGTTCGTGTGCTCCGCAGAAACACGGAGGAGAGCTGCTGCGTTCGCCGGCTCCACATTGATTTCCGCCGTGATCTGGACTGGAAATGGATTCACGAGCCCAGTGGCTATGATGCCAACTACTGCTCAGGGCCCTGCCCTTACCTGAGGAGCTCAGACACAACACATAGCTCAGTGAGAAGGCCTATGAAGCAAAAATTATAAACCTAAAACCAATGTGTTCACCCCTATCAAGAACCAGTTTTAGTTTATTTTAACTCTGAAAAAGCATATGTAGATGTTTTAGCTGTCATAAAGTAAAACGTGTAAAATTTTGACAGAAAATTTGTCCACTAAGACTGCCTATTAAAAGGTCCATATTATGCCTCTTTTTAAACAAGTTATAATAGGTCTATGGTCTGTACAAAACATGTTAATGAAGTCCTTTGCACAAAATCACTCTCACATAATCTCACCAGCTCAATTCATGACAATTCCAGTCCCTTATAGAATAAGCTGTTTAGAAGGCTCTGTCACTTTTATGCAAATTAGCGGTTGCAGACCACATATGAGAATGGCATGCAAATGCTGTTGATGGGCGGGGTTTGACATATGAGGGGCGGGGTTATATGCAAATTCCCGCTTATTGTGACATCACACTAAGGCACCATTTAAACAGCCTGTAGAAGCACAGGACAAAAAAAATAGCAAGAAAATGGATGGAGGGTTTTTATTGATATTTGAAGTGGTTATAGAGGCAGTGGAGACGCAAATGGCAACACAGATGGAAAAAAGTAAAATTCGCATTATATTTCCCCTTTAAATTGCAGCCACCCGTAACATAAGCACTTGAAGGGCTTTTATGCTGTTTGGAAAAGAAATAGCTTTTTAAAACAATGTTAAAGCATAGTTTTTGTTTTTCCATCAATAAGTATAGAAAAAGAACAATAATGTATAAAAATATTCAAAAATATATCTGCCCGTCCTCCTTTTCTTTCTTTCTGAAGTCTTTTGAGTGAACCTGCTTTTCTCACCTTAAACCTCTTGACACTAGCCGTCACATTGGTTACCTTATTTGTGAAACCATTGTGTTTCAAAGCGGTGGTCTTATCGGCTTTTCTTTGGAGATAACCGATATTACTAAAAGACACAAATTGATTCAAATATATTTGTCTCCCTTTTGCAGCAATCATTCTGGTAATTAGATTAACATAGGGACATAATCACTAATTGAGGTTTGCTGTGATAGACAATTTTGTCCTTGGACAATAATGCAGAAAAAGCTGTTATGCGATCATGTAGTAGTATTGTATAAATATGAGCATACAAATATTTTGGCCATTACAGTATTTGCAGATATTCCTCTCACAGTCCGAGTGTTTCTCTACTGTGAAATAACCTAAATCTTTCCCAGATTTCTTCAACTACGTACAAGCATAACAGACTAAACAGAAGACATTAAATATGCGTTTGAATGAGAGATTTTACCTCCATGCTTTGCTTCTCAACAGCTGCTGAGCCTGTACAACACTCTAAATCCAGAGGCCTCCGCCGCCCCCTGCTGCGTTCCTCAGGACCTGGAGCCCCTCACTATACTCTACTACTCTGGACGGACCCCTAAAGTGGAGCAGCTCTCCAACATGATCGTCAAGTCTTGCAAATGTAGCTGAGAGGACATGAAGGACTTATTGAGGGGAAAGATTTCACTAGGTACAGAACAAAACCTTGTAGACTCTGAGCTGTGATGAATACCTAACCTGACCCTGTGGCCTTTGGCTTTGCTCTGTTCTGAACTAAAACTATTTTTCTCGTTCTTGTTAATTTTGCCATTACAAAGACACTTCTGAGCAATTTATTTTTAAACCCTAATCAGAAACTTCACACATGCTGAATTAAATTTATTTAATGGAGGTTTTTTTTTTCAACCTCAGACTCAGATAGTCCACAAGTTACAATTTTTACATTGTCAGAAGTGCAGATTTTTTATTTCTTCCCCTAATGTTAAATCTGCTCCCCTGAATGGTCGGATTTCTTTCTGGATGGTGATTTTGTTTAAACTTTCCTTAAGTTCTCTTCGCTGTAGACAGTGGGCATTATCTTCAAACACAAAAGGAGAAACGACAGACTCGCTGCTGTATCCAAAGCCATAGCTGTGGTCTGAGGAAAGGAGAGCTGAGTGAGAATGCCTGTTGGATTTGCAATGGAAAGGCAATGAACAAAGAAATTGAGCCAAGCTTTTCTCTTTTGGCTAGCCAGCAGCGGTGGCCCTTTTATTTTCTGTGCATCTATTAGAGCGGATGGACAGGAAAGAAGAAAAGGGGACCTGAATTGCTGGGAAGGATTGTGTTGGAAACTAGCCACGGGTGCGCTGCCATTCACTGGATGTTTTCTTTCCTAACAGGTTCAAATTATTATTTTTTTCTCCTCGAACATCAAAGAATTTACTGGAAGAGAGCAAGTGTTATGCAACAAGTTTTTTATGACATTTCTTTTACATTAATAGCAGATTTTGTCTGTTATGTAACTTGTCATTTAGTGATTGTTTCACTAACAGAAGAGAATTGACGTGTATCGTCATTATCCACAGTCAACGCCATTGTATACTGTACTATACCTAGGGTACTGTTAAATTGTAATTTAAAAAATAATGTGCAAACGTTGTGTCTGTATGTATTAGACTAGCTCAACCTGTTGTTAGTGACCCACTGTGTGTCTACCTGATTTGAAGGTGGGAGTTCACAGAAAGTCACATCCACAATCAATAATCTCAATGAAATTGATTGTAAAGTCACCAAAGCTACATCACGCATTTATACATCTGTCTCCTGGTAAAGGTAATTTAGAAACATGAACACATGCACCTGTCAAACGTTTGGTGCCAATTACTGATCTCTGATTCTGATTTCTCCTTAAGAACTTGAACTGATAGCATTTAAAATCTCTGAAAGAACTGAAAATTTTTACTGTTCGCACAAAAAAATTTTTCATTGTGAAAATAAGAAAAAGAGTTGTCTCACTCTACATCTCTAAATATCTACTAATACAGTAAAACCTTCATGTGCAAGGTGTAGGTCTATCAAGAACATGAAACTAAAACTGAGGCAATATATCTCATTCATAAGAGAGATTATAACTTCCAAACCTTTTGTACACTTCAAAAACTAAAAGTACAGCACAATATAAGAAATGTATTTCTTTGATGTACTTTATAGTGGAAAAAAAAACATTTTTATGTGCTGTTATTTTACCAAAACAGTCATTAATTCATTTATTGTAGCTCCAAAGTAGTCTTAGGGAGCCTTCCTTTTGTGAGGTGGGGTCATCAATTATTCATAGTAGAAACAGAGATGTCACACTGTACGTGACAGAGAGCAGTCATTGTTGTATAGCTTGATAGCTAAGCAGTGTTATTTTTAATCAAACATAAAATGATTAGAGAGATTACATTTTTATCTCATTTTAGCATCTTATGTTAGCAATTAGCACAGTTAGCATTGGTAGCTGTAATCATTGTTGGTAATTATTTCCTGTAGGGGCATTTGACCTTTAACCTTAACTCTGAGATTTCGAAAATGCTGCAGCCAACAGTGGACATGTCTCTGTGGGGTGAAAAAAAAGGTTATTTTTTAGAAGCTTCCAGCAGCTTTCGTGCTTCCTCTAATACCCAAAATCCAATTAATTTGTTAGGCACATTTTGAAAACAAGAAAACATTTGCCCAAAATGCTATAAAAATTTAGGATAAATAAAACGTTGTTTTGGACACATTACCAGCGTTGAAAATAGCTAACTTTCATTTGTGTTAGCGAGACCTGCTTATGTGGGGTGCATTCACTGATAAGAAAACAAAATCTTCCATTGCCACCACCAGCAATTTTTTTGTACTTTATTAAATGTATACTTTAACAGAATTGTTTTTTGATTACGATGCAGATAGTCTCTAAACTCTTATTTTAAGCCCAGATTATTTGTTTCTTCCACATTGTTTATTTTTCTCCCTTTCTCCCTGGGGTGAAATTTGAGATTTAACAATGGTTTGTTTAAAAGTTTAAGTTCTTATTATCAATAATTTCTCCAACCTTATGGTCTTTAACTAGATCTTCGTTCATAAGCCAAAGAGGCACATTTCAAATCAATGTGTGTCATTCAGTCGGCTGAGAAAACAAATTTTTATTTTTATTTTTGCAGTTGGCGCTTGCTGAGCTCCGTAATGTGTCATTTGAAACCTTGGTACTTTCAATTTTCTTTTTTTTTTTTCTACTGATTTCTCTTAGAACCTCACCTGTCACATTTCACACCAGTCACCGGACAATGAGGACTGTTACAAAAACACTGCCGTCTCTGTTTGTTTTAGAGCACTGTGAAGCCTTAATGGAAGAATATGGCACGGGAAGGGAAAAAGTCATAATCTGATCCTGGCAACATGTAAAGTTAGAATTCATTTTCTTCTCAGAGTCAGGAGAATGTGTCTGAACTGAATCCCTGTACTGTTTGACGCTTTTCCCGTCAGCGTCATTTATCCTTTAAGATGTTTTCAACCCTAATACTGTTTGATGAAGTCTGTTATTAAAAATACAATATGCTAAACCATGCAATCCCTTTTTCAGCTGCAACTGTCCACTAAGCGCTTTGCCTTTTCTGCAGCAGACCTGTGAAAATACTTAACTGCAGATGAGGAAAACACTAATTTATCCGCTGGTTTAGTCTGCCACCTTGAAATGCCATTTAAAATGGCATTTTCTCATAAGTAAAAAAAAAACAACATGAATTTTACTTGAATCTCACCAACTCCACCTGTTTCCTGCAAGGACATGCTCAGTTTTCTTTTCTGCTTCATACTGGAGTAATAAATTCAAGAGCCCCTTTTTCAGAGATTTATACTTAACAGCTTTCCCAGGCAACACACTGTTATTCTTATTTCCAGGGCATATTAACACACAGACATATAATTATTTTCTTACTTTTTACCAAGACGGTCTTTATAAATCACACAGAAACCTGTATTTCCCAATGAATATCACATATTACTGTACAGCCAGCACTTTTTTGGTCTTGGAGGATGTTTATTCATTAAAACAA
Source organism: Valencia hispanica (assembly GCA_963556495.2). Lineage (NCBI taxonomy): Eukaryota > Metazoa > Chordata > Actinopteri > Cyprinodontiformes > Valenciidae > Valencia > Valencia hispanica. The sequence goes on from OY747719.1 coordinate 27,298,343, forward strand.
TTTAATTCTAATCCACAAAATACCAACCAAAATGATTTAGATTTTGCTTGTTAAAAATACTTGACTTAAAAAATACTAGCTAGAAGCTCATCTGCATTCCTGAACATTTTTTTAAATTAAATATGTAGGGAAATTTATTTAGCAACAGCCCTTTTATTTACCTCTTAAATTGATTTATTTTGACTCGCTGACAATTTTTATGTTAAAAATGAGCAAAACTGGATTGAACGAAAAGAAACTCACTGATGATATAAAAAATCTACACACCCATGTTAAATCAGTAGGTTTATCTGATGGCAAGCAGAAGCCTGCAGGTTTGTGTCACCATTGATTGGTATCTTCAACTGCTCATAACTTCCTTTATCTTGACTAAGGCCCCATTTCCATCAGAAGAAAAAGAGCCCCAAAGCATGACAGTACCACCACCATACTGTCATGGATATGAGGCTCTCTTTTGTGCAGTTTTGTTTTTGCACCAAGCATACCTTTTGGAAATATGGCTGGCTTCATCAGACAATAAGATATTTCACCACAAGCCTTTGGAAAATTTGAATTTAGAAAATTAGCTCCTTTTCTTTTTTTTTTTTTTTTTTACAAAATTTAAGCAGACTGGAAGAACACCCCATTGACCAGACATATAAAGTATATGCGAAAATTTTTTTTATATGTATCGCTGTACTACACCTTAAGCACTTGCCAGAAATTCTTGCAGCTTTTTAAATGTAGCCATAGGCATCACAAGAGCCTCCTCAACCAGTTTTCTTTTCGTTCTTTTCATCAATTCAATTCAGTTTATTTATATAGCGCGGATTCACAACAGATGTCATCTCAAGGCAGTTTACAAGAAAGTCATTTCAATACAAACATTCCAATCACTTTAAAGTTTTAGCTAGTTTTCTATTCAAGGAATCCCAGCAGATTGCATTGAGTCAATGACATTTGCAGTTGATGGAGACTCCAACCAAAGCAATCCCTCAGCAATCTTTCACACTGAGCAAGCATATAGTGACAGTGGAGAGGAAAAACTCCCCTTCAACAGGAAGAAACATCCAGCAGAACCTGGCTCAGTACGAGCGGCTATTTGCCACGAGAAGACAGAGCAGAAACACAGAAAGAACAAAAGAACTGATGTAAGAGTACTTTCTATTAAAGAAAGTAAAAAGTTGATAACAGGACACAGAGGATGCTCAGTTACTGGGATGCCCCCCGTCCAACAGGGCATTGTAGGGACGTCCAGTTCTCAGTAATTTTGCTGTTGCTCCATATTTTCTCCACTTGATGATTACTGTCTTTATATATTCCATGGCATATCTAATGCCTTGGAAAATCCTTTGGACCCTTCTGCTGACTAATATCTTTAGAAAATGAGTTCCCCTCTGTGATACTCTAGACCATGGCTTTTGCTGTTAAATAGACCCTACAGAAAAATGCCAGGAAAGGCCTAGCAGAGCAGCTGAAGGTTATTTGGGGGTTCATCACAGGCACTTTAAATGATGATGTGTGAACTGAGTCTTTTTTAACAGGTGTTGGAACGTTGTGTTTAATTTTTAACATAGCCACATCCCCGGTTAGAACAACGTGTACACACTTATGCAACCAGATTGGGGTTTTTTTGGTTTTTTTCTCTGAACCCTCAGTTTTTTGTGGAATTTATTTATCCAACAAGTTTTTAAATCACAAGAATTTGACATGTTAACAGTGGTGTGTACACCTTTTATATTCAATCTCTACATATAAAATTGGAATTAAATGACAGGAATAATACAAAAAAGGTATAGATGTCATAAACTTTTGTTGAGAGTTGCTCTAAACCACTGGTATTGCATTTTAGGCTGTCCTCACTAAAGGTCTGCAGTCACTCACAGAGACTTAGGGCTAATGGGTTGAGCTAATATGGACTGACAAATAGCCAGAGAGAATTCCCTCTCTCTGCGTGTCCATTATTGTTCCCTGTCAGAATCAATCAGAGATGGACCATGATGGAAGCACAAAGACCAGAGGGCAACCTCAGGTCTAAACAGGAGCTGGGGTTATAATGGCTTTGCAGACAGCCATGTACTAACAACACACATATTTGTGGTACAGAGGAGCTGGGCCCCATGCATGATTGACTTTTAGATGTCCACCAAAGGGTACCAGATGTCATCTCACTTACTTGCAGCATTGTGCAAAACATTTTAATCTGGATTATTGCAGAATGTAGTTGCATTAACACAAACATGCTGTTTTGTTTAAAGGAATTGTGGAATTATTGTCCTTTTTCACTCATTTCTGCCCTTGCAGATATTTAAGTGGTGGTCAAGTGAAATATTTAGGTAAAAACTCAACCTTAGATTTTTGAGTATGTTACTGCAGTTTATCCCACAACCATCCACAGACAAAGTAAAATGATTGAAGTCATTCTGTACTTTTTAGAAATCGCGTAAAAGAATCAAAGAAAGATCTGACCCACGACCTGAACAAGGCATCATTCTGTAGTCGAATATCTTACTAAAAACCTCCTTGTTGGTTTATGCACAATATACTTTGCTATCTTTAATATTTATCAAAGTTTTAAGAAAATAAATGCAGAGAAACCCTGGTTAAGTTGGTCATGGCCACATGGTGGAGCAGGTGTTTGCTCAGCATGAAGGTTCTGCATTTAAATCCAATCCTATAATGACTTTGAGCTCAGTTAGTCCCATAGTTGCCAGTTTTCTGTTACTGTAATGTTAATTTGTGTTTTTTGTTTATTCTTTTTGTTGCCAAGTTTAGAGTCTTATTGTTATCTATTTCTTTAAAGGGCATAGGTCATCCATCTTGCCCTCTGCCTTTTTGTTCATTCAAAGACATCTTCTGAGTAGTGTAGAGACTAGCAAAATTATTAAGCCAAGCATTCAGTGGCAACTTCTTCATTTACACAAGTGATGAGTTTATGAACTACGAGATTGGAGGGTTTGTGTTATTGTAAATGTTAGTTCCCACCAAATATTCTATATCTTTTACAGATGAAATGGATCTAAAAGCACCCCTGGAGGTCTTTTTTTATCTTCTTTGGCCTCTTTTTAACAGAGAGGTATAAATCCAATCTGACCACCTTTACCCCAAACCTCCAATAAACCAACTTCCAGCTCTGCGCTACTGTTGTGCAACCCATAATCTGATTTAAGTTCAGGCCCCATTTCTCAGTCAAAGTATGACTTTCTCAGAACTTAAGACTCAACCAGTGATGAATTGCATGACACGTAAATGCACGGAGGTTTGGAAAACTCTGCCTTCTGCTATTCCCTGAGCAGATTAACAGATGTGGAGAGAGAAAAAAAAGAATGGTGGAAGTGATAGACAGACACAGAGGGAGACAGATTATATATATATATATATATATATATATATATATATATATATATGTGTGTGTGTGTGTGTGTGTGTGTATATGTGTGCGCGTGTGTGTGTGTTTATGTAAGAGCAATTCCTCTAAAGGCCTGTAGCTGCAATAAAATCATCAGGTCACATCAGAGCAGTTCTCAGGCCCTGGGTTGGAAATAGTTGTGTAATTCAGCAATGGGAAGAAGGCACACACATTCATACACTCACGCGAGACAGACCAGCACCCGTAGTTACTGGAAAAGAGCAAAAGGGTGAACAAATATGTAAACACATATCAACTTCATAGACCTTCAGAGCTAAACAAATGAATGGGAGGTCTGGATCAAACCAAAGAACTGCATTAAAGCCCAATGTGTGTATGTGCGCGTGTGCGCGTGCATGTGTGTTTCCGTGACAGTAAAAATAAAGGGACGGTGTGTGCAGGAGAAAGGCGGAGGGAAAGTGGAGCCTGTGAGAAAGTGAGGCAGATGCTCTTAGATTATAATCTGCTCAACATCTAAAGCCAAAACACAACATTAGAACGAATTTATTTCTGTTTAAAGAAAGAGAAAAGAAGTATGAATTACACTTAAAAGGAGTGCTAGTTTAGTTGTCAAAAGAGATGTGAAAGAGAAACGTTGATATACACCCAATTCAAAATGTAGGACAGAACTTTCTGTGAAGAATTCACAAGCATGTAATTCTTCATGCAGTGGCACGTTTCAAGATCAGTAAGAAAACCTTCACGGATGCTGAATCTCATCTTTGCAAATAATTCTGCAAAGTCTCCTGCTGTCTTGATAAGCATGAATATGCTACTTTGCTTCTACTTCCTGGATCATGTTACAAGTTTTAATTCAGATGAAAATCAACTTTAAAAAAACAAATTTAACCAATTTTACTATTTTCATTGTTTACGCTTAACACTTCTCCAGTTTTCATTTTATTATTTTTCTAATTTAAATCATCATAAACTTTTTTTCTATTCAGAAAATGTTAACTACTGTTGGTCTATTACATACATCTAAATCAACAACCATAAAAACTTTTATGGTTGTCACCTAACAAAATGTGAAAAACATTCACAGGTTATGAATGTATTTATGAAGTATACCTGAAACCAGAATTTGATATACACTCTACAAAAAGTCACATAACCAATTCTTCTCACTATCCCTATACTGTGATTATAGCTTTCCTGTCAGATGCATTTACCAAAATAATTTCTATTTGCTACAAAATTGAGAAGGATATTTGTTTTTTTAACATTCCATCACTTAAGAAGATAACACACAATTCCTTTGCATTTGGTAGAAATGCTTTTTAAACTTTATGATTTGGCTAGTTTTGAGTTTGCTTATATAAGCTTCTCAAAACAATTTGCCAGAATCTTGGCCCATTTCTTCTGACAGAAGTAGTGCAACTTTGTGGGCCGTCTTGTTCACACACACTATTTCAGCTCTGCCCTCAAATTTACTCCTGGACAGAAATCAGGGCTTTATGATGACCACTCAGAAACATTAATTGTAATTTATTTTTAGTATGTTTTAACTTCCAGGATAATATCTTGAGATGTTGCTTCATATGTCACACAGTGTTCTTTCCTCAAAATGCCATTCGTTTTGGGGAGTGCACAAGTCCCTCCAGCAAAAACCATTACCATGGTATTCATTTTGGTATATAATTCTTTAAATAGATAGATGTGGCACCTTCGGGTATCTCAAAATTGGATCCAAGGATAAACCAGAACTGTGAGTCCACAATTCTCTTCCTTAATTTTTAGATAATTTCTTTTGATTTTCATAACATGTAACACAGAGAAGCAGCATATTTGAGGTATTGCATTAAAATACATTCAAAGATGCACTTCCACTTAACTCAAATGTTGTGAATTAACTTTTTAGAAGCGTAAATAGCTATTTTATTATGATTATTTCCCAAACTTTTTAAAGCAATGGAAATTATAGTGTATGTAAACTTCTGACTTTGCAGAGGGTAATTTAAAAACTAAAAACATATGTCTAGTTACTCTGGCAAATAGAAAATCATTTGAGTAATCTAAAATGATCTAAAACAGAAAAAGCTTGCTATTTTTTTGCCAAAGTGAGAAAAAAAGATCAATGTTTTGTCTTTTGTCTCTTGCTGTGGGGACGCTTTTACGTTAGCAGGGAAATGGACGCTGGTCAGGGTTGATGGAAAGATAGAAGCAGGTAAATATAGGGCAATCCTTGAAGAAAACCAGTCAGAGGCTGCAAGATTTGAGGCTGGGATGGAAATGACTCACCCTCCAGCAGGGCAACAACCTTGAACATACAGCCAGAGCTACAATGGTTTTAGATCAAAACAAGTTCATCTGTTAGAATGACCCAGTCATCATACCAGATCTAAATAGAACTGTGGCAAGAGTTGAACATCACTGTTCAGAGACGTCCAAATCTGATCTCACCAAGCTTTAGCAAATGTACTTTGCAACGAATGCTTTCAGGTATAACTGCAAGGATGTGAGGTTCTACAAAATCTTAAGGCAAGAAGCTGAATACAAATAAAAAGCAACAAAGAACTTTGCTGTGAACTGCAAATCACAGGATGATACTTTAAAACTGCTGATCTCCTTGTAAAATTTATTGAATGCGAATGTTTTCGATATGTCAACTTGCACAGTGTGCTCCACATCAACATTTTTATACAGAAGATGTGTTTGGTAAAGTGTTTTTCTTCTAGCTGATATATCTCTGCAGAGTTTACACTTGGTACATTTAGCATTGTTTGCTGTAACTAAACAACAGAGCCTACCATCTCCTGAGAACACTGGACTCTGATTTTAAACATAGACAAAAGAACAATGTCATGTTTTCACACCCTGCTTCCACTTCAGTTTATCATATGATGTGTCTTTATTAAAAGCTTAGAAAAAGCCTTTGCCAAGTGAAATAAAGTATTCCAGCTGAACAATAACTTAGCTGTTCAGCTGTTAAAATTTTGACATCATCATCAGTTACACGTAGATACAGGAAACTGCACTGCAGGACTTTTATCCATTGAATTTCACTACATACAGCCAAAATTACTCAAAGATGGAAAGAAAAAAATTGTACATCACTAATAGCTGTGCAATTACTCTTCTATTAGTAACAAAATATTTCAGACACCATGTTGCCTGGTAACTAGCAGAAGCAAAAACCTGCTGTTCATCCGCAAAGTCAATGAGAAACATGTTTGGTTTGTACCTCCTCATTAATCTGCCCGAGACCTCATGACTCCCTAAACTGGCGGGGCTCCACAGGCGGCTGACTTCTCTGCGTCTCACACGATGCATGAGTGTGGGGGAGTGTAATGTAATGTACAGCACAAAGGGTCCTAAATCTCTCCAGGAGGTTTGTACTTACAAATGTGCGAAATATATTATGAACCTGGCCTTCGTACTTAAAGGATCAGTTTCGTTTAAAGAGCTCATGTCCTGAAGCGAGGTGGGTCCTTTCACCGCATTAACAATATTTAAACTTCTGAACAGAGTTGTATTATCTGACATTGTGTACAGCAAAACTGCAAGTTAGTCAAGTATCAACTTCAGTCTGTGAGCAGACACATATCATAGACATGCCAAATAAATATGCATTTTAAAGAAAATGGTCTAAAAATATAGAAAAACCATTACATTCAGCTTTATGCTCTGAGACTGTATTGGTTTGTTTATTCCAATTAACTTGATTTTGGTCCAAATGCGTAATGATCAGCTGGCATCACTGAGCGCTGGAGACACAATGGCTCAATGTTGCCAAATTGCTTCTTTTTGTGGTCTGTTATGCTTTTTGAGCCGACACCCAATTTATTAGTATTTTTCAGTGATTCAACATTTATCTGGCTTGAATTGGATATACTTGTGACTGTCTGTTTATTGTTTGAGAAGTTGAGCGCTGAATAATGTGGCTGCTGGTTATACTGTAGGTTGCAATGCTACGTAAACATCTATTTATGTATTCATTTATGAAGAGCTTTCTCCTCTTTGAGAAGTTGGTACTGGTTTTTAATATGATCAGAAAAAAGAGCCTAATCAGAACTGAATACTTGGTTACATAAAGAAATAACAGGTTAAACAGTTAAGACATTTGGTCACACCACAGGCAAAGCTGGTCCAAATTTACTTTAAACCTGGGAGTGTCTTTATTTTAGGTATGGTACACATGTATGCAATTTCTGATAACTTTATGGTGAACAGATTAATGGTGATGGTGAAATTACCTCATTATTTCCCAGCACATCAATTAATGGTTTGGCCTCAATAAGTATCCCTCTTTAAAAAATAATGTCCCAATGAACATGGCCTCACAAAAAGGCAAACTGAATCTTTCATTGAAATCAAATGTCTCCAAAGAAACAGTTGGTGCCAGGTTTCATTTCCCTTTGAGAAATGTATCTTTTGTTTTTCTATTTGGATCCATATACATACAAAACAGGTCATGTTCCTTTTTGGCTCTGCTCTTAAGTCCTCTATCTAAAGATGCCAAACTGATTTCAGCTTCTATTTATATTTCTTTAAAAATGAAACAACAGTTTGACTGTGGCTTTAAACAGAGCCAAACCAAGCTGAGGTTTGTTAGCTTTCCAATATGCAAATAAACAACGTTGTAGTTTAAGCTGTAGGGTGTTCAGTGGTTCACTTCTCCACATCCAGTTCAATTTTCTAATGAACATATATAAAGTTATGTAAGACTTTTAAAAGACCTTGTTGTTATGTAGCTAAATAAATCATTGCAGTTTTCTGTTTTAATGTCAATCTTTATTCGGGATTTATTTTTCACATTCACAGCATGGGATTAACAACAACAACAACAAAAACAACAATTGTTCAGTAGTAGTCTCTCTGTCTTTGACAGAATATCTATGAATACAGCACCACACCGCTTGTTATGTAAGCCATATGGTGTACAGGACTCACCACTTTTTTTGATAATCCAAGTAAAAATGTGCAAAGAACCTCACAGTACAGTAAATTCATCTTTTGCTGTTGTTGCATAATCTTACACTAAAAAATGTTCTTTAGCTTCTCACCTTCTCATGTCTTTCCTATTTCAGAGTGGTTAATAGAAATGAGCTATGTACAGGACACGAGCATACCTCAAAAACTGAAAGAGATGGAATAATAAAGAAGAGTTCTTACACACTTCAGCAAACTTTGAATAGGAAATTATAGATTATAAAGATGCATATGCAATGTTTATTGCATAGACATTTTTTGTGAAAGCCACTAACTGCCACTGATCAATCAATTAATCTATCTGTCCGTTTGTCTGTCAAACAATAAAAACAATAACACAGCACTGAAGGGGAGCTACTGGTAGCTTGCGGTTTGTGTTAAATTACCTCGTCTTGGGCGATGGCCAGCATGTCTTCTAGATTAGATATTTTTCAATGAACAAGTGACAAAGCTTTGAGTGTTTCAGGACAAACTTTGCCAGAATACAATGGAAGCTTTGTCTAATCCATTTAACCGGAATTGGACGGCAAAGAAATGATAGATGTTATCAAAAAAAAAAACACTTTGAAACCAACTGCAGACCTTTGATCTTTATGACTGATGAGTGGGTAAGAGTAGAGACAATCATCACATAATACCAATGTAAAATTATCTAAATGTAATCCATCCATCCATGTAAAGCAGAAATGTGTTCATCTTTATAATCGAATAGTTACTAGAAATAAGCTTCTGAACTAAAATAGGATAACAGCTACTGTCAAGAAATAAATATAAAGCTTAAAACAACAAGAACTGTGATAAACGGGCTGGAAGAAGACCAACGATTATCTTACCACCACACACAATGACAGTAAGGGAGGTAAGAGATCTCTAAGGTTCAGTGTTAAACAACTGCAGAAAAGGTCTTAAGAGTTCATAACAAGCATTAGATACTGTCTACATGCCAACTGGTTGTTTGGTATGCCAGGAAAAAGTATTTTGTGTCCATCCATCACAAATTCAAACATACATAGTTTGTTAAATACTGCTAATTCGAACAATGTGCTTTAGTTAGATGAGACTGAGATAGAGCTTTTCAGCAACAAACACTGTAGGTGGGTCTGATCAAAAAACCAGGAAGGAATAATTGAAAACCACCCCATGGTGGAGGATCTGTGATGCTGTGGACCTGTTTCTCTTTGATGGGTCCTCGGAAACAAGTGCATGGCATCATGCACTCTAAAAGATACCAAGACATCTTTACAATGGGTGCCAATAATCTTGGAGGGTTCTGTGGATCATTTTAGATTATGAAAAGCAAGGACTGTTTCTCCACTGTCATGTGAAAAAGGTAAGATATTTCTTTTCACATAATGATTAAAATGTTGTTTTTTAAATAAAAACTAACAAATAAATTTAGAAAACAATTTAACATTCAGTATTTGTATAAAAAAATAAACATAATTTTAGAACTTTCATGTTTTTCTTAATATTTGAGGTCTGCTTAAAAAGATTTTCGAATCTGAAGTTTTTCTGTTTACTCACCCTGACAGAAGTCAGTTGTAGTTCAAGCTGAGACTCCATAACAATGCTAACCTGCCATTACCCAGCACACCTTTTTGTGGCTTTGTCAATGGGTTATTTTGGGCCAGCGTACACCTACAATTATCCTTACCCAAAGCTCCCTCTTTTATATTGCTTCTGGATTGTTTGAATTCTTAAGACCGCCAAAAGGGATTGGTTTTATGTAGGCTTTTAAAAGGACACCTCTACTTATTGTTCCCCAACAACAATTGTTGTTTGGGGTTGTTTTTTGCTTCAGCAGCATTTGACCCTCACTTCCACCTTCATAGTTGACCTTTTTCCAACTTCGGTTGCTCAGGCAAGCTGTTCTCTATTAAGAACTGAGATTATCTGTTTGAAAGACCAATGATGGCCAAAATGTTTTGTTTTGGCTAAGATTTCACTATCCACTTCTATCTAATAAGAGTTTGTGGTAACTAAACAAACATATGTAAGTCTAACAGCATTTTTCTGTTCCAGATACAGTGAAAAATTATTTTGTGGCACAGAGTATCAGGACTCCATAATTTCACTTGACCTACAATAATTTGGTGCAACACAAAATTGCTTCAAATCAAATAGAGTTAGGTTCTTGAAACATTTAACCACCCTGAGCTACAGAGAGGGGGATGGTGTGGGTGGGCGTGTGGGTTACAGGAACATCTGTTATCATTTTTGTACTTTAATGACATAATGTTTCAATGTAGGGTTCAAGCGTTGCCCGTTCAAGAGGAACTAATGCACTCTGAGCTAATTCACCAACATTTTTAAGTGAACAATTTAGCCAGCAGGTCAACCATCAAACGGCAAGAAAATTACGAGCTCAAGAATAAAGGAGACTGGTATCTCACTTTAGGACGGATTCTATAAGATCAATAGGAATGTTAACTCAAACCCAAAGCCCATCTCAAGGAAGGTCTTTATTTGATCTCTTTTGAAACAGTGTGGTGTAGGGAACCAATGAAATCCATGTTTTTTTTACAAAAATAATCAGAATTTATCTGTAATAAATCTTTCTTTGCATAAATAGCTCTGACAGTCAGGCGTCTACTGGTTTACTGATAGTTTAGTATCAAACCACAGTTATCAGTTTGGTTTTATGTATTAATCCCCAGAGTCAAAATCTCTCCAGGTTTTAGGCCTCACACAAACTCTGCTGTGCTTGGAGGCTGTTGAAAAAGCTATGCTGTGGTTTTACTGATGCACTGGAGTCAAAAATGTGTCATCATGCAAAATGAGTACAAATATCAAAGAAATAAAAACAGTCTTACATAATCAAAGCCTATCGCTTTTAATCAGTCACAGCTATTCAAATAAGTAGCAGTTTAGCCCATGTGAAGATTTGCAACTTCACACCAAAAAGGGTGAATTACAGCTCACCGTGCCAGAGCTAAAGGGTAAAATTAATGGGTAGAGAGCATAATGTGGCAGAGATTGGACCCAGCTTTGCAGTGATTGTGGCTGACGGGGCTAATCTCTGCTTGGTATGATGGATGCCAGAGGCTGTGCACAGTGACACTGAGCTCTTGTTGGCATCCAGCAACTTTTAGTGAGTTAGTTGTCTTATCTCAAGGTATCAGAGGTGGGTCATCTGGTTCTGATTCATGAAAATGTTAGAGGTAGACTCATATTCTTCTATTTTAAAGAAGGACAACAAAATATATTCCTCATTGCAGCTTCTGAGTTATCTTTTTTGGATAAACTATTTTGATTTTTTTATTTATTTATTTTTTTTTTTGCCTTTTGGATCATTTCCTTTCTTTTCAAGCACTTTACACGACCATCAACATGGACATGGCATTTTACTTACCAAGTGATGCCAATTATTTTACTACACAGAAATGTAATTGAATTTGATTTTTTTGTAGCTTTGATTATTAAAAAATATATATTTCACTTTGAACGAGAAGGATTATGTGAATGATTGATGTGTTCTTTTGGGAAAGTCAAAGTAACCCTGTGAGAAATGACCTATTTTCTCCTCATTGAGAACCTTTTAACTGTTAAATGTTTATGCATTTTTCTTTCTTTTCAACCTATATTGAGAAATAGATTTTACTGAGAGCAAAATATCTATCAATGTTATAGTTTGACGACAGAAAAAATTCCTGGTAATCTTTTAGTTTCATAATCCAGGGGCACCACATGTTTTAGAAAATTTTACCAAACAAAAGCACATAAAGCAAGTGCTAAAGTACAGAATTAGACCCCAGGGAAATGTAGAAGTAGTTTGGGTATTATGTTGGTTGGCTTCATGTTGTAGATCTATTGATTCCTCAGATTTATGACTAAGTATTTCTGCAGATGTGGTTGGAACAGACTGACTTGTGTTCTTTGGGTAAATGTTAGATCAGATCTTTAACGTAATATAAATAAATATAAATAATTAAATGTATGAATATTTAAAAAATAGGTTTTAGTTTAATAAATTCAGACCTTATTGTAGTGAACCCTCAACTCACAGTGATGGGAGAAAAATAAGTGTATCATATGATTCAATAGGTGATAGAACCACCCTTAGCAGCAATGATTTGGGGTAATTTATGACTTTATCTGACTCTTCACAACCAAGTTTTCAACAAAATTTCCCTCCACCAATTCACCTTGATTATCTTTTCCTTTTCAGCCATTTTACTGTAGATTTGCTGCAGTGTTTGGAAGCACTTGGCTCTTTCATGACCCAATATTTGGGTTGACTCAGTGAAAGCAAGCCCAAATCAATGCCCCTGCACCACTTTGCTTGACATTTATTATTAGGTGTTTGGGCCAATATGTTGTATGGTTTTGGCCAAACATTTCTACTTTGGTCTCATATGTCCAAAAGACATTGTTCCAAAAGGTTTGTGGTTCATCCACATGCAACTTTGCAGCCTATGTTGTGCCAATTATTTTTAGAGAGAAGACGTTTTCTCCCTGCAACTCTTCCAAACAAGCCCATGATTATTGTTTGTTTTTCTAATCTCATTGTCATGAAGTTTGTCGTTCGACATGCTATCCACTGCCTGTGGAGTATAGAATGTTGCACTTTTGGTAAGTTTGTTTGGTGATACCCTTTTAATACTTCTCAATTTGACTGGATACATGGTTCCTCAACCTTTTTACAAGGTAAAAGTTTATGAAATGCTCTTCCAGACTCAAAGCTTATATCTACAGTCCTACTTATTTCCAATCTTGCCAGTACAGCCAATTAGCGCAAACGAAAATAAATGGTGGCCCTGGATTGGCTGCTTTGCAAATTTCAGTCAGTAGTATATTAAGTAACATAGCACCCAGTAATTTTAGGTTCCCAAGCTACTTTTTAAAATATATATATTTTAGATGTGCTCTGCGGAAAATTGTTTTTGCAAAAAGGCGGATTTTTTTAGAGTTACGTTCCACAGAGAAATCCTTGAACAGATTAATCTGTGAATACTGAAACATAAATAGACAGGGACTGGATTCAGAAGACTGCAAATAGCCCTTGGTCTGCACTTCGGACACCTATGCTTTAGAAGAATAAATATGTGATATTTTATGAAAAATATCAGACTTTTGTCTAACACATTCTATGACCTCCTTGCAGTTGCAATCTGTAATCTTCTGTGAGAAAAAGGATGAACACAGCATTTTTGCTAAATCTTATTTTGCTGGCTCTTCACTAACAGACTCTTCTATCTCCACGCTTTATCTATAACAATTTAATTTATTTGCCTGAAATAATGTACCTAATTTGACCATTTTTAGCAGGTGTTTAATGTCTGCCCATTTATTTTTAACCTGTGTAAATCAAATGTTATAAAATTTTTTGGCATAGAAAGGGCTGTACAAATAAGGTTTGATTGGCTGATTTATATGAATAAAGTTAATCTTAAAATAAGACAGTAGAGAGGTAGTAAAACCAAAAATGAAGGTTGGAAAAGAAAAAAAGTTTTTGAATCAAAGTCCTGATACAAAAAACATAGATTTCTGTCTCTGGAAGAGTATTCTGAGAGCTTTGATATGACTAGCTAACTATCCATTGCATGTAAGTCCGTTTTCATACAAATTGAATTTAAAATGTAGAAATAGTTTTCAAAGTCAAGATTTTGAAATGTTGTTCTGCAATGATCTGCATATGAAAACCGTTTTATTTTCAGAACTTTCATTGTCCAAAGATCATATTGGTTTTCTCCTGAAGACCCCTCAGAGACTATTACATTCACCTTTAGGTTTTACAATCTGCAACTAAAAGTAAGTGCATGAAAATGCCATTAAAATAAATCACAATGAAAGCTGATCTGTGCATTGTTCATTTTTAAGTAGAATTCTGAAATCGCTGTGGGAATATTGAGATCTCCAGAAAAACTCATCAGGAGAGGCCACTGAGCGTTGGTTTCTTAAGATATGGTTTCACTCCAGGGAAAAGAGGGTTATGGCTTTAACCCCCAAAGATTTTTTTAACTTTAACCTACATGGAGAAGATATGAGGGTAATTTATTTTTGATGCTCTTTTTTATAGAATTACTACCATTAAAAAGAAAGCACCAGATGATTACCTACCAAACCACAGGCATCGAGCTACAAAATACTGGCTATGAGCCGTAGAGGCAAAGAAAACATTGGCCCAAGTGAAGTTTCAGGACTGCCTGAGAAAGCAGGGAGATATATTTTCAGCAACATTACATCAGTAAATGCAATGTGCCTGTTTAAGTGCAACTGAGCCTCAGAGCACAATATGTTCAACAGTGATCCTATATATTTAGTACAGACAAAGAAAGAACTTTATATTTGAGCATCATGATTTCTGTTGCAACTAAAAGTTTGTATTTTATTGGTATTCTAAGGAGAAAACCTTATATCTCATATGCTAAATCCAAAGAACATATGCTGTATTCTGGCAAACAGATAACTATTGTGAAGTGGGATTATAAGATTAGCTCCTAAAATGTCTTGGAATAGGTAGTCTAGTCTTACTCAGAACAGGCAATCTACTCTGAACAGCTACGAAACCATCTCCCTGTCTCCCTGTCATTTTCTGGGTTGGCTCCCTCAACAGTTTTCCATGAGACATCAATGTCTTGCTCGCCCTCAGAATCACTACATGATACAACATAGTGAATGTAGAGCAATAACTCACATGGGAAAAATGACTACATTGCTAACTAGTAAAGGCATGGTTTTACTAGGGAACAATGAGAGCTGGATGACAGACTGAAAATGAAAGAGCTCGAGTGTGTACTTCTGTTCAATCTATTAACATTTTATATAAAATTCATGCTGTGGTTAATGTGAGGACAAGAATAAGAGGTTTCACAGAGTTCACTCATGTCATCAAACACAGAAATTGGAGGTTTGAGTATCCATCCATTTTGGACTCACTCAGAGCCTGCTATTGTTATATTAAAATAACCTCGCTGAATATCTATAAATACATTTAAGACATCAATAAAATAGCTTCTCCTTGTTCAAATAACATGTTATCCTTTTTGTGTTTAGAGTTAGGGGCTTGATCCATAAACCCAAAATTGAAATGCACATATTTAAATTTTTACATGATATTATAGAAATCTTCAAACAAATTTACAAAAATGTTATGTGTTCATAAAATTATTTTATCATTAAAATCTCAAACAACCAAAATTGCCTGAAAAGCAATACATTAATAAAGTGCTGGCACACATTAAGCATTATCTACACAAGAATATGCAAGATGACGCTAAGTATGTGGGCCACTGGACTTTGTTAAAGCTGCCTGGCATTGTGCCATGTCGGTGTCCTATTAGAGTGTGAATTAAATTCACCTTTCAGCAGCATAGGTGGTCTTGAAAATTTGCTCCAAGCGCTTCCATCTTGTTACTTTGTAGTTATTATTCACACTTCACCATTTTTACAGAAAAGACCTAAAGAAATTAGGAATTTTAGATGCTTACTGATAATTAGGCAGTTATAATTACCCCCCCCCCCCCACACACACCCACACACACACCATTAGAGACATAGATAATGTATTAAAACAAAGGACATTCCAGCTATTATTAATAAATTAATCAAAAGCTGCTCTAAACAGTTTTTTTTAACCTTTGATTTAAAGGAACTCTGTGTTTCAGCAGCTTTGCAGTGGTCTGTGAGTTTGATCCGGATAAGGGGAGGATGTAAACTGTAAGCTGCTTTTCCATGCCAGGTTCTTTTTTTATTCTTTTTTTTAGGTGTCCTGTCTGGCAGAGTGGAGCTCAGAATTGATGTTTGAGTACCAAGTAGAAGCCCAACAGATTTACTTTCACAAGCAGAGCACTACAGCTTTTGCTAAAGTACTCCACTTGATACATATGTGTGAGAAATCTTTAATATGAATTGCTGTGGGTTTTATTTATTTATTTATTTATTTATTTATTTATTTATTTATTTATTTTTTATTTATTTATTTTTCTGTTATGGACACGGAGATGGAAAATAAAGGGGAAGAAAGAAAGAAGATGAAGAAGAGAGGTAGGAAACAAAAAGTCAAGAGAGAGGCTGAGTTGAAAATACAAGAGAGGAAGGGGAACAAAGAAAACACAGGAAAACATCGAAGTCCCCCCCAGAGAGAGGGAATAAAACAAACAAAAAAACGAAAAAGAAACAACGACAAAACAAACCAAACATTGTGAACTAACTACACAACCACATCACACAAAAATGAATATAAAAATACAACAACAATTTCACTGAAAAGCTCATGGTACCGATTAATCAAGCTCTAGTAATGATAACCTCAGCCCAAGAATAAATCTGTAAACACCAGAGACCCCACATCTATGTGTGTGTGTTAGCATGCTGGTGCATAAAAGGTTTCTCCATAAGAGTGTTCGATAGTTGGTGTGAGCAGGCATCAATCTGTCTCCCAGGAATCGATGCAGACATGAAGGAGAAAGGAGCCAAGACGGCAACCGGCTGTGCCAGGGCGGGCCCGTCCTTGGCAAGGCAAGGCAAGGCAAGGCAAGGCAAGGCAAGGCAAGGCAATTTTATTTGTATAGCACACTTTCAACACAAGGTGATTCAAGGTGCTTTACATGATTAAGAGGTAAAATAAAAACAGCAGTAAAACACAGACAAAGTATTTCAAGTAAAAACAGCAATAAAGCAAGAAGCTAACACAGATACATCAAGGCATTACAAAGCATATAATGTAGAAACAGCAAGAAGCATAAACAAAACATAATAAACTCAGCAAAAAAAGAAACGTCCCTTTTTCAGGACTGTGTATTTCAACAATAATGTTGTAAAAATCCAAATAACTTTACAGATCTTCATTGTAAAGGGTTTAAACAATGTTTTCCATGCATGTTCAATTAACCATAATCATTTAATTAACATGCACCTGTGGAATGGTCGTTAAGACCTTAACAGCTTACAGAAAGTAGGTATTTAAGGTCACAGTTCTAAAAACGCAGGACACTAAAGAGACTTGTCTACCGACTGTGAAAAACACCCAAAGAAAGATGCCCAGGGTCCCTGCTCATCTGCATGAACGTGCATTAGGCATGCTGCAGGGAGGCATGAGGACTGCTGATGTGGCTAGGGCAATAAATTGCCATGTCCGCACTGTGAGACGCCTAAGACAGCGCTACAGGGAGACAGGAAGGACAGCTGATCATCCTCACAGTGGAAGACCACGTGTAGAAACACCTGCACAGGATCGGTACATCCGAATATCACACCTGCGTGACAGGTACAGGATGGCCACAACAACTGCCCAAGTCACACCAGGAACACACAATCCCTCCATCAGTGCTCAGACTGACCGCAATAGGCTGAGAGAGGCTGGAGTGAGGGCTTGTAGGCCTGTTGTAAGGCAGGTCCTTACCAGACATCACCAGCAACAACACCACCTATGGGCACAAACCCACCTTCGCTGGACCAGACAGGAGTGGCAAAAAGTGCTCTTCACTGATGAGTCACGGTTTTGTCTCACCAGGGGTGATGGACGGATTCATGTTTATCGTCGAAGGAATGAGCATTACACCGAGGCCTCTACCCTGGAGCGGGATCGATTTGGAGGTGGGGGGTCCGTCATAGTCTGGGGCGGTATATCACATCACCATCGGACTGAGCTTGTTGTCATTGCAGGCAATCTCAATGCCTTGCGGTACAGGGAAGACATCCTCCTCCCTCATGTGGTGGAAGACATCCTCCTCCCTCATGTGGTACCCTTTATGCATACTCATCCGGACATGATCCTCCAGCAGGACAATGCCACCAGCCATACTGCTCGTTCTTTGCGTGAGTTTCTGCATGACAGCAATGTCAGTGTTCTGCCAAGACCAGCAAAGAGCCCGGATCTCAATCCCATTGAGGACGTCTGGGACCTGTTAGATCGCAGGGTGAGGGCTAGGGCCATTCCCCCCAGAAATGTCCAGGAACTTGCAAGTGCCTTGGTGAAAGAGTGGGGTAACATCTCACAGCAAGAACTGACCAATCTGGTCCAGTCCATGAGGAGGAGATGCACTGCAGTACTTCAAGCAGCTGGTGGCCACACCAGATACTGACTGGTACTTTTGATTCTGAGCCTCCCTTCATTCAAGGACACATGATTCTATTTCTGTTAGTCACATGTCTGTGAAACATTTTTAGTTTATGTCTTATGGTGTTGACACTTTTAGTGTTCATACAAATATTTACACACATTAAGTTTACTGAAAGTAAAAACTCCCTGGGCTGCCACCTTATCTCCTCCCTGGGCTGCCACCTTATCGTGGTGGAGGGGTTTGAGTGTCCCAATGATCCTAGGAGCTATGTTGTCGGGGGCTTTTGCTCCTGGTAGGGTCACCCATGGCAATTTGGTTCTAGGTGAGGGATCAGACAAAGTGCAGCCCAAAAGACCCCTATGAAGAAAACGACAGATGGACTCAGTGTTCCCTCGCCCGGACGCGGGTCACCGGGGCCCCCCTCTGGAGCCAGGCCTGGAGGTGGGGCACGTTGGCGAGCGCCTGGTGGCCGGGCCTTTACCCATGGGGCCCGGTCGGGCTTAGCCCGAAGAGGTAACATGGGCCCCCCTTCCCATGAGCTCACCACCTGTGGGAGGGGCCATAGGGGTCGGGTGCTGTGCAGGATGGGCGGCGGCCAAAGGCGGGGACCTTGGCGGTCCGATCCTCGGCTGCAGAAGCTGGCTCTCGGGACGTGGAACGTCACCTCTCTGGTGGGGAAGGAGCCGGAGCTGGTGTGCGAGGTTGAGAGGTTCCGACTGGACATCGTCGGACTCACCTCGGCGCACGGCTCTGGCTCTGGAACCCGTCTCCTCGAGAGAGGTTGGACTCTCTTCCACTCTGGGGTTGCCCCCGCTGAGAAGCGCCGAGCTGGGGTGGGCATACTTGTTGCCCCCCATCTCGGCGCCTGTACGTTGGGGTTTACCCCGGTGAACGAGAGGGTAGCCTCCCTCTGCCTTCGGGTGGGGGGACGGGTCCTGACTGTTGTTTGTGCTTACGCGCCAAACAGCAGATTAGATTACCCACCCTTCTTGGAGTCTTTGGAAGGGGTGCTGGAGAGTGCTCCTCCTGGGGACTCCCTTGTTCTGCTGGGGGACTTCAACGCTCACGTGGGCAATGACAGTGAGACCTGGAGGGGTGTGGTTGGGCGGAATGGCCCCCCCGATCTAAACCCGAGTGGTGTCTTGTTATTGGACTTCTGTGCTCGTCATGGATTGTCCATAACAAACACCATGTTCAAGCATAAAGGTGTCCATATGTGCACTTGGCACCAGGACACCTTAGGCCGCAGCTCAATGATCGACTTGGTTGTCGTCTCATCTGATCTGCGGCCGCATGTTTTGGACACTCGGGTGAAGAGAGGGGCAGAGCTGTCCACTGACCACTACCTGGTGGTGAGTCGGCTCCGATGGTGGGGGAGGACGCCGGACAGACCTGGAAGGCCTAAACGTGTTGTGAGGGTCTGCTGGGAACGTCTGGCAGAGTCTCCTGTCAGAAGGAGCTTTAGCTCACACCTCCGGCAGAACTTTGAACACGTCCCGGGGGAGGCGGGGGACATCGAGTCCGAGTGGACCATGTTCCGCGCCTCCATTGCCGAGGCGGCTGACCGAAGCTGTGGCCGCAAGGTGGTCGGTGCCTGTCGCGGCGGCAACCCCCGAACCCGGTGGTGGACACCGGCGGTAAGGGATGCTGTCAGGCTGAAGAAGGAGTCCTACCGGGTCTTTTTGGCTTGTGGGACCCCTGAAGCAGCTGATAGGTACCGACAGGCCAAGCGGGATGCGGCTCGGATGGTTGCTGAGGCAAAAACTCGGGCGTGGGAGGAGTTTGGAGAGACCATGGAAAACGACTTCCGTACGGCTTCGAAGCGATTCTGGTCCACCATCCGGCGTCTCAGGGGGGGAAAGCGGTCTGCCACCAACACTGTTTACAGTGGGGATGGTGTGCTGCTGACCTCGACGCGGGACATTTTGGGTCGGTGGATGGAATACTTCGAAGACCTCCTCAATCCCACCGGCACGCCTTCCAATCTGGAAGCAGGGTTTGGGGACTTGGGGTCGGGCTCTCCAATCTCTGGTGCCGAGGTCACCGAGGTCGTTAAAAAGCTCCTCGGTGGCAAGGCTCCGGGGGTGGATGAGATTCGACCGGAGTTCCTCAAGGCTCTGGATGTTGTGGGGCTGTGTTGGTTAACGCGGCTCTGCAATATTGCGTGGACATCGGGGGCAGTTCCCTTGGATTGGCAGACCGGGGTGGTGGTCCCCCTGTTTAAACAGGGGGACCACAGGGTGTGTTCCAACTACAGGGGGATCACAATTCTGAGCCTCCCTGGTAAGGTCTATTCAGGGGTTCTGGAGAGGAGGGTCCGACGGATAGTCGAACCTCGGATCCAGGAGGAACAATGCGGTTTTCGTCCTGGCCGTGGAACACTGGACCAGCTCTACACCCTCAGCAGGGTCCTGGAGGGTGCGTGGGAGTTCGCCCAACCGGTCTACATGTGTTTTGTGGACTTGGAGAAGGCGTTCGACCGTGTCCCTCGGGGGGCCCTGTGGGGGGTGCTCCGGGAGTATGGGGTACCGGGCCCCTTGATACGGGCTGTTAGGTCCCTGTACGACCGGTGCCAGAGTTTGGTTCGCATTACCGGTAGTAAGTCGGGCTTGTTTCCGGTGAGAGTTGGACTCCGCCAAGGTTGCCCTTTGTCACCGATCCTGTTCCTAACTTTTATGGACAGGATTTCTAGGCGCAGCCAAGGCGTTGCGGGGATCCGTTTTGGTGGCCTCAGGATCGGGTCTCTGCTTTTTGCAGATGATGTGGTCCTGTTGGCTTCATCGGAGCGTGATCTACAGCTTTCGCTGGAGCTGTTCGCAGCCGAGTGTGAAGCGGCTGGGATGAGAATCAGCACCTCCAAATCCGAGGCCATGGTCTTGAGCCGGAAAAGGGTGGGGTGCCTCCTCCGGGTCAGGGATGGGGTCCTTCCCCAAGTGGAGGAGTTTAAGTATCTGGGGGTCTTGTTCACGAATGAGGGAAAAATGGAGCGGGAGATCGATAGACGGATTGGTGGGGCATCTGCAGTTATGCGGGCGCTCTACCGGTCTGTCGTGGTGAAGAGAGAGCTGAGCCAAAAGGCGAAGCTCTCGATTTACCGGTCGATCTACGTTCCTACCCTCATCTATGGTCACGAACTCTGGGTGGTGACCGAAAGAACGAGATCACGGATACAATCGGCTGAAATGAGTTTCCTCCGCAGAGTGTCTGGGCTCTCCCTTAGAGATTGGGTGAGGATCTCAGTCATCCGGAGGGGGCTCAGAGTAGAGCCGCTGCTTCTCCACATCGAGAGGAGTCAGTTGAGGTGGCTCGGGCATCTGGTCAGGATGCCTCCTGGACGCCTCCCTGGTGAGGTGTTTCAGGCACGTCCCACCGGGAGGAGGCCCAGGGGAAGGCCCAGGACACGCTGGAGGGACTATGTTTCTCGGCTGGCCTGGGAGCGCCTTGGGATTCCTCCCGAGGAGCTGGAACAAGTGGCTGGGGAGAGGGAAGTCTGGGTCTCTTTGCTTAGGCTGCTGCCCCCGCGACCCGACCCCGGATAAGCGGAAGAAAATGGATGGATGGATGGATGGAAAGTAAAAACAGTTGAAAGTCAGAGGACATTTCTTTTTCTGCTGAGTTTATATGAAAACATTACTCAAAGGCAGTTTTAAACAGATACTTTTTAGTTATCATTTAAAAGAACTCAGTGTTTCAGCAGCTTTGCAGTTTTCTCAAAGTTTGTTCCAGATTAGAGGAGCATAAAAACTGAAAGCTGCCTCCGTGTTTGGTTCTAATTCTAAGGAAGCTGAGTAGACTGGAATTAGAGGACCTGAGTGGTCTGGTGGGTTGGTATAGTAACAGTAGATCTTCAACATACTTTGGTGCTAAGCCATTCAATGATTTATAAACTAGTCAAAATATTTTGAAGTCTATTCTCTGAGCTACAGGGAGCCAGTGTAAGGACTTTAGAACTCGGGTGATGTGCTCTTCTTTTCTGGTTCTAGTGAGGAACACGAGCAGCAGCGTTCTGGATCAGCTGCAGCCTTCTGATTGACATTGTAAGTAGAGCTGTGAAGACACTGTTCCAATTGTCAATCCGACAAAAGTGTATGGATGAGTTTTTTGAGGTCCTGTTGCGACATCAGTCCTTTAATCCTAGAAATGTTCTTCAGATGATAGAAGGCTGACCTTGTGATTGGCTTAATGTGACCCTGGAGGTTCAGGTCTGAGTCCATTACTACATCTAGATTTCTGGCCTCAGTAGTTTCTAGCTGTATTAACTGAAGCTATGTGCTGATTTTGGATCATTCCTCTTTGGGTCCAAAAATAATTACGTCTGTTTTGTTTCTGTTCAGCTGGAGAAAACTGTGGAACATCCAAACATTGATTTGCTCAATGGATTTACTTAGTGTTTGGATGGGTTCAAAGTCACATTATGACAGTGACATTGTAATGTAAAGCTGAGTGTCATCTGCATTGTTATGCTAGCTAGTGTTATTGGTTGTTATAATCTGGGCCAGCCAGATCATGTAGATATTAAATAGGAGGGGCCCCAGGATGGAGCCCTGGGCCACCCCACATCTTATTTGTGTCTTCTCTGATGAAAAATTGCCCGTTCCAATGAAGAAGTTCCTTTTTAGATAAGACTCAAACCAGTCAAGTACTGTACCAGAGAATCCGACCCAGCTCTCCAGTCGTTTCAATAATATATCATGGTCAATAGTGTCAAATGCTGCACTGAAGTTGCCACCTTTGGGTGAGTATCCTGATTGGTTCTTCTGTTGGGTTGTGCTTTGTTTGTGATTCGAATTTGTTTTCTGGTTTCGGTGTGTTAGCTCCCATGTTCATTCATCCTGCTTACCAGTCATGCTTCCTCCGCTGCCCTTCAACCCAACATCCTGAATTTAGGATACCGCAAGAATCCTGTCTTAGAGATTGGGTGAGGAGCTCCGTCAAACCAGGGCAGATCTGAAAGCATCAAAAGGAATCAGTTGAAGTGGTTTGGGCATCTGATCAGAATCCCTCCAGTATTTTTCTGGCATTTCCCACTGGGAGGAGATCCCAGAGAAGACCTGGACGGACATGATTGATGGAACCATGAATTCTGCTATCTATTAGGAAATCCTAAAAGAAAACATCCAGACTTTCAAGTGTTATTGAGTAATGCATCAGAAGCACACCAGCATATCCACCTTGGTGTAGCTACAAAAAAATCCAACGTGAAGGTTTTAGAGGGTTCAAGTCAAAGGTTGGGCTTATAACGGACTGAGATGCTGTAACATAAATATGTTCTTTTTCCAAAACAGGGATTTTCTCCCAGACTTTTGTGCAAGAAAATGTATCAAAGAAATTAACATTTATTTGGGACTGTAAATATATCCTATAATTTAACATAAAAATAAAAAGTAATTGAGGTACATCTTGTAAAGAATGAACCTCCATTCATTCAAGTTCAAATACATTCCCAATGCGTGCTTTTCATACTTGAGATCTGAACAATGTAAGATTACATAAAACAACCTGTGCTGCAGCCAACCAGCTGTTCACCCGCCCGGAGGCTGGAATGTGTTGCCACGTGAAGCTCAAAAACAGGCATTCATACAGGGATTAGGGCCCACACTTTGTACTGACACATGAATGAGAGTTGGGTGAAAGGCGAAGAATGAGGTGATCAAAATCATATTCAAGCATTGTTTTGCACATGAGAGGAGATGCTGGCAGTGTAAACACTGGCAATTAAAACAAAGTGCAGAGATCCTCTCATTTTCAAGACAGCAACATGCTGGCAAACATAACATAACATCTGCAGCTGAATCCTGCTTCGACTAAACCCTCTTAAGTACATATCTTTTTGTCATGTTTTAAAGTGTCAAACAGATGTAGATCAAAGAAGCCACATTCAATTCTTTAAATGGAGACGTCAGCAAGAACAGTGGAAAACACATTCTTGTTGTTCATAGTATTATCAGAATGTGACTCATCTTCTTGAACCTTTGCAGACTTTATATTTTTAATTTAAGATCTAGTCAAACAGTTTTTTTATATAATGAACTATATCCTTACATTACTTTGGTTGTTTATTGAGAGGGTCCGTAATAGGGAATTTGGCACCAATTGAAGGGATTCTCAGCTGAAAAACCATAAAAGTGGCGGCATGTGTGGTCTGATGTTGGTTTTGCAGTGAACACCAAAGAAGTGCAAGGAGCAGGGCCAGCGTATTTCCCATCATAGCATGACACATGCCAGCAGCAAGCCGACATGGCAAACTGGACTCTCCTTGTTCTCACACTCTGAGACAAAATGGTGGGGGGATTCTTCCAGTGGCAAGTGGCAATTACTCTCTTTAAACAAATATGAAAGGCTTCTGAACATCAACATGCTCTGTACATGTCTCTTTTCAGTGCATCTGATACAGAAGGACCACACACATGGGGTCACCTTTTAGCAAAACTTAAAAACTCCCTCTTACTTTTTAAATTTACTCTAAAAATCCTTCTCTTCCCTAAATCAAGTTAAGAGGTAACAATGTAGGTTTGCAAAAAAAGCTTGGATGCGTTCCCTCTATCTGTGTTCATGACTGTTCATTACAACCACAGACGTTAGTGCATTTCATTGAAAAGTTTTGTGATAGACCAAGACAACACAGTACATGACTATGAAGTGGTAAAAAAAATGGTGCATGTTTTTTTTAATGATTTTACAAATAAAAATCTGAAAAGTGTGTTAAGTCAACACTTTGCATAAACACCCTTTGTCGTAGTTATATCTGTAAGCCTTTTGGTATATTTTGTCACCGGCATTGCACATCTCAAAATTAAGATCTTTGTCAATTCCTTGCAAATTAACTCAAGCGCAATAAAGTTGGATGGAGGGCATCTTTTAAAGGTTGCTTCTCTGATTCGTCATATCCTTAAACCTATAACCTTAGGTGCATGATGCTCTCTGTGACATTTAAAACTTGGGATATTATTTTATAACAACTCTGCTTTATCTATTTTTTTAAATTTTTAACGTGTCTTGTCTGGCAGTGTTACGCTCAGAATTGGTGTCTGAATACCAAGTAGAAGTCCAACAGATTTACTTTCACAAGTGGAGCATTGTGGCTTTTGCTATGGTACTCCGCTTGACATATATTTGTAAGAAATCTTTATTAGAAATTGCTGTGGGTTTTCATTTTCTGATATTATGGACACATAGAAGGAAAATAAATGGGAAAGAAGAAAGAAGATGAAGAGAGGTAGGAAAAAAAGTTAAAAGGGAGAGGATAAATTGAAGATACAAGAGAGGAAGGGGAACAAAGAAAACACAAGAAAACATCCCAGCCCGCCTCTACACACTCAGGATGGCAGGGAAAGCGGAAAAAAAACAACGACAAAACAAATCAAACAATGCAAACCGAGAACTACACAACCACAACTCACAAATAGATATATAAATACTGTACAACAACAGCGTCACTGAAAAGCTCATGGTACCGATTATTACAAAATTTAGAAACAGTAACCTATCCTCAAGAATGCATCTGTAAACACTGGAATCCCCACACCTGTGTGTGTATGAGCATGCTGGTGTATATAAGGTTTCTATATACGAGTGTTCAATAGCTGGTGTGAGGAACCATCGATCTGCCTCCCAGTACACAGACACGAAGATCAGAGACAGATATCCAAAGGACCCCCAGAGCACAGGAGCCCCAGGGAGATCAACAGAGAGGAGCAGAGGAGAGCCCCGGGGAAAAATCCCACAGCTACGATGCAGGGGCCCAGAGAGCCGCAGCGACGAGCCCACGGGCTCCGCCGGCAGCTGCCTACGCCAGGGCGGATCCAACCATGGGCCCAGAAACACGAGGCCTGCGAGCCCTCCACCCCCAGGAACCGGTTGACATGGGTCCTCCGCTGCTGCCACCAGGCTGCTGGTGCCATGGCAAGCTGATGGCCAACATGAGCCGCCGCCACCCCAGGCCAATCCCCACAGTCGACATCCCAATGCCCCCCTCCCACCCCATGTCGGGGTACCCCACCAATATCTCCAACAGACGGACGGCATCCCCAGGCGAAGACCAGCCGACACACAGACACCAAGCTGAACCAGCTCCCGAATCACAATCCTGCATAACAACTCTGCTTTAAACTTCTCCAGAACTTTCTCCCTGAACTGTCTGCTGTGTTTCTTGTTCTTCGTGGTGCTGTTTGTTCACTAATGATCTCTGACAAACCTCTCAGGCCTTCACAGAGCAGCTGCATTTATGTGGAGATTAAGGCCTTGTCCACATGTAGCCGGGTATCTCACAAAACAAAGATATTTTTCTACTATTCGGCCTGTCATGCACACGAAAATGCAGATTTAGGGCACCAAAAGCAATTCTGTCTAAAAACTCCAACCAAAGTCAAGATTTGCGTTTTATTTGTTTTAATCATTTGCTTGTGGACAGAAACAGGCAGAGTTTTAGGTTTTGTAACATCACTGTCTGCGACATAAATGCACTGATATTAAGTGTGCAACCTGTGTTTACACTCAGAAACAGCATTTATGCCCTCAGAGCTCTGTTGGAATTATCGAATGTCCAAGCACTTTTTACTTGTTTGTTTTTACAAGCTCAATTACTGCTCTCTGATACAATTTAGAAAATAGAAAGTTACGGTGGAAAGGATTTGGGGGGAACTACTGCCCCTTACAGTTTTGGCATGCCTATGAATGTGCTTCACAATGCACTTATGCAAGGCAAGGCAAGACAAGACAAGGCAAGGGAATTTTATTTGTATAGCACACTTTCAACAATTTGAAAACCACTCATAATTTTCCTTCTACTTCACAAATGTACACTACAGTGGAGAATCAAAAGGGTGAGGGATCAGACCCATAAAAACTTGAAATCCGTAAATACTTGAGACCCCCATTAAAAATGTTTATACACCTGTTTTTTAATAGTTAAAACAGCAACCAGGCCTTCCTAAATATGCAATAATACCCACAATAGAAACCGTCTTAGCATAACCGCAGAGGCAAACTCCTACAGTTTTCCTTATGTCCGTTCTTGGGGGTTCAGCTAATCAGCGACACGAAAAAAAGTACAGTCCTAGATTGACTGCGCCTAGGTATTTCAGCTTCCCATGTTAATTTTTTTTAAATATTTGAGATATGTTCTATGAAAAAATCTTTGTGGTAATGACCTGACGTTCAAGGGGTAAGAGTATTTTTGCAAGACCACTGTAAAGGCCAGCTAATGTATCACGCTTCTGCTATATACTGTGGAGCTCTTTTAGGCCTTCGTTGTGAAGAGTTTTCTCATATTAATCATCAGCAAGAAAAACTCATCCATCATTTTTATTCTGAAAGGTCTTACTTGTAAATTGCATGTCCATGAATTTGACAGGCATGATGTATGGACTGCCTGTCTCATCCCCATCTGTTATTCATATTTAGACAATTTCAGATGGTCAGCTTCATCCCTTCTGCCACATGGACCTTATGACGTAGGATATTAAAGTGCATGGTAGATGTTTGCAGACTCCAAAGGTTGCAAAAGAAAAAAAAAACACTCCACTTTGTAGTGAAAATCAGGCAAAGAGACAAACTTGCTGCTAATAATTTGAGGTTATGAATGAGTCAGAACCACAAGAAGCTTATGTTTTATTGGTTTTTCTGTGTTTAAGTAGGCTCAAATTAACAAAGATTTAGTGTGAAATAAATTAACTCCACTATCTCAACAAAATACTGTATAACAATATAATGGCTCTACAACCTAACTATATTCAGTTCAATGTAAAAGCTTTGATTGTATTAGTAACATGACGAAAAAGTGTTAACACTGCAGATAAAACAATCACAACAGGAGATTAAGAGGAGGTAATCATGGGATTTCTTCAAGAGTGACACATGTATAAAGGAATATGTGGTTGAACACACTTTTAACATAGCTTTTGAAGCCAGATACTGAAATTACAAAAAGCCTATAGGAGCTATAAGCCATAGGAGTTACTTCAAAAAGCAGAAGTTAGCCTGCAGTCTGAGAAAAAATGAACTGTTGGTAAGTAGATAAGTAAGTAAAACTCTATTTATGTAGCACCTTTCTAGAAATTATCACAAAGTGCTTTACAAGAAAAACATAGCAACAGTCAGAGCAGTTAAAATTTAAAAGTAAACTCAAGCAAAGGCAATTTTAAAAAGATGAGTTTTGAGCTGCTTCTTAAAGGAAAATTTTGTGTCAACAGATCTCAGGCTGAAAGGGAGGGAGTTCCAGAGCGAGGGAGCCACTACTACAAAGGCCCTGTTACCGTTAGTTTTTAAGCATGTTTTCCTCACAACCTGCAGACATTCATCACAAGATCTTAAGGACCTTCTGAGGATGTAAAGCTGCCAAACCCCTCGAATGTAAACAGGTGCAAGATCATTTAAAGCTTTATATGTTAAAACCTAAATTTTAAAATGCACTCTGTATTGGATGGGGAGCCAATGAAGCTGGAATAGTAAAGGGGTGACATGAGAATACTTGGAAGATCTAGTTAAAAGCTTTGCTGCAGTGTTCTGGACAATCTGGAGGCAGCCCATGGATTTTTTACTGAAAAATGAAAAAAGTGACTTGAAGTATTTGAGACGTGATGAGATAAGATTATACAGAAACTTTGAACTTTGAACTATGGTCTGTAAAAAAAAAATCAGAAAATTTTCTGTGATTTTGATTTGACTCAACAACTTTAATGATAATCAACACCTTGATGAAAATGTTGGGTTTTGTTGATTTTTTTTTTACCGAAAGTTTGATAGGCCATAATATAAGGCATCAGAGCCAGGGACTTAAAAAGGCTCAACAAGCTCATAAAAAAAGGCTGGTTCTGTTCTGAGTACAACTGTGGAACATCTGGAGATGATGATGCAAAGAAGGATTCTTAATGAAATCAAAAAAAAAAAAAATATGGGCAACCCTGAGCATCCTCTTTATAAGACTATCCCGCAACAACAGTTTCTTCAGTCTTCGAATCCTGGCCTGGGGTCTTTCTGCATGGAGTTTGCATGTTCTCCCTGTTCATTCGTGGGTTCTCTCCAGGTACTCCGGCTTCCTCCCACAGTCCAAAAACATGACTGTTAGGTTAACTGGTTTCTCTAAATTGCCGTTAGGTATGAGTGTGTGTGCATGGTTGTTTGTCCTGTGTGTCTCTGTGTTGCCCTGCGATGGACTGGCGACCTGCCCAGGGTGTACCCTGCTTCTCGCCCCTTGACCGCTGGAGATAGGCACCAGCCCCCCCCCCCACAACCCTGCATTAGGATGGACGGGTATAGAAAATGGATGGATGGATGGATGAATTGATTTGAATTGAATTGAATTGAATTGAATTGAATACCAAGATCAAGAGTATTAATGCAAAAATAAAATAACTCTGCATACAATTTTGATTAAGTCTATGGGTATTTTTGTAAAGAAGCAGTAAAGGATATATTTAAGTCCAAATTTACATGAGATAACTGAAGTAACCAACAATGTTCTCTATCCTCAGCAGCAAGTCTTATAAGTAAAGAGAAAGCAGTCAGAAACTCAGAGCGATGGGTTGTCTCTTCGTTGAGTGGTTGAGCAGTGATAATTAAGATAAATAGGAGGGAATTGATTCATTAATACTAACATAATCTTTCTGTGGGAGTTTAAGATAAACTAATTATACGGTGATTGGGTGGAGTATTTATGAGTAGTTACTGTCTGCTTGGCAGTAAATAGCAAGAGGGTGATCCCAGTATGGAGAATCAGGAAAAGGTTTAGATTTTTTAAAAAAAGTGTAAATGAATGAACCTCTGTCAAATGAAACATTTTCATGTTGGTTGAGGTGTTTTTGGTATCTGATTAGGAGACCCGTTGATTGAGGGTTTTAGTAAACAGGAGGGAAGACTAGCAACTCACTGTGGCGATTAGGGAATTTGACTGTGAGAAATAAATGCAGGAAATCCCGCTGTTGCCTTCTGGTAAAAAAAGACCATAAGTAGGAAATTACACATTTATGCCACATGGTATTCCTTAAAGCATCATGTGTAGGTAATGACCATCAATTTAAGCAGAACTTACAGAAGTTAAAAGGAAAGGATTTTGTGAGAAAGACAAAAGATGAGCAGCCTGTGAAAGACAAGGTAGAAAAAGCACATAATAAGTTGCAAACAGAGCAACAGAGAACAGTTTTAGTGACTATGGAATGTAAAGGGGAAGTATTGAAACATTCAAACTTAATATATTTTAAGCATCTTTAAGAATTTAAGTGGAAATCAAGTATCACTACCCCCCAGTAAAATGTATGTAACATCCCTTTTATTCATAGCCATGCCAGTTCCAGGAGCTAAAGTTCACTTTTGTCAGCAGCTGCAAATATTTCATCATACTGCCTAAGGTTCTCCCATTAGAGTATTTTTACTGTGAAACTGTTGGGGGAAAGAGTCAAAAGTCCACCACATCCAGAAAATTGAAAACATGAGGGTGTTTTCACACAGGAAGGGAAAAGAACGCTTTGATTTCTTCAAGTGTTG